>JAODAL010021892.1:0-65969 GCA_025379985.1 Phyllomedusa bahiana
AACGAAAAAGATCAAATTTTTCGGCCTTTTTAAAACCTAAAATGCCGAAAAAACATCGAAACAGCGCATGGAGCCTAAGGCAAGTTCCACGGCTTAAAATAGGAAGTATTTTAGTCCATAATTTCCGCCGGAGTGCGAAAAATTTGGCTGAAACTCCAAGAATTCGGAATCCACAGTTCTCATCCGCCGGGGGGGAGATAAGTACAGGAAAATTTCTACGGCTATACGGCCGCTGGTAAAGATTGCCTATGGGGGGCCCGGGGGGCCGGCCCCCCGCTCCCTCCCCCCCCCCAGGGGGTAATTGCAGGCTAATTCGCCCTGCATTTAAAACCGTTTTGAACCTAGCCTAAGGGGGGGCTTTTAAAGTGGCTTTTTTTTTAGCGTTTTTTTTTATGTTTTTTGGCAGGAAGGCACAGCAAATTAAACTGTACATTTCTGACAAAAAAAAAAACGGGCAAAAATTTGCGGGAAAAAATCGCGATGTTTTCGGGGGATTTTGTGCAGCAAAATACAAAAATTAATTGCTTTTCCTTCCTGCACAAAAATCACAAAAACGCACTGGGGAAAGCACCCCCAAAAACCCCGTTTCCTGCTCTTTTCCTGTCCAGTTAAAAAAAAATAAAGGGCAAAAAAAAAAAAGGGCCAAAACGTAAGCAACACAATGTCAAAAAAGTTCCTTTTAAAAAAGTTCAACCAAAGGGACGGCAAATAACAAAAGATTATTTGAATAACTTTTTTCCTATTTAAGCATAATAGTCAGCAATTACAACACACTTTTTTTAAACAACAAAACAACAAAAAGGGAAATGAAATGGTAGGGCTGGCAACAAATTTTTCATTCACTGTCAATTTGGGAATGAACAACATCCACTAATCACTTTCCCTAAATTGGCTAGAAAGAAAAATAATGTAAAGCAACCTCTATAAATATACTGCAAACATACATCCATTCCTGATGGATAATTTAAGTTTAGGGATAAAAAACCTTGAAAAAAAATTAATATGAAAAACCCCCAAAAAAGTGCAGAGGGCCCTAGAAAAGCACTACTTTTTGATATTTCATTTAAAATTTTTTTATAATAAGTTTTAGAAGTTTAAAAGAAAGTTCTAAAAATGTGTTAAAAAAGGGTAAGTTTTTGGTTGTTATGTTTTAAAGTAGAAAGGTGGGTTTTTTAAGGAAAATTTTTTAAAAAAACCCCTTTTTTTTTAAAAGGAATTTTTGTGCTTTTGGATTTTTTATAAAACTGGTTCGCTGGACTCGAATATGGCACGATCGTGGGGAAAAACATACTACCAACGCACAGGAAAAAGAAGTGTACCCAAAAATATACATTTGCGACTGGCTGTATTTTTTCCCAATTTCAAAACATTTTTGGGTTCGGGCCAGCCCTACCTAAATCGATAGGGAACACTTTTGTCACGGCATTGTGGAAAGGTTTTGACTAAAACCACAAACAAAACAGACTAAAAACTAAACCTTTTTGCAAAAACTTCTGAAAACATGCGTAAAAAAGAAAGGCATGTGGCGGCAAAAGGGGGGAAAAAACAAAATTTTTTTTCAACAATTGGTCGGGAATTTTAAAAATTTGATTAAGAAAAAACAAAAATAGTACCCCTTTCACACCCCTTTTTTTTTTTATGTTGCTTATGCACTTTTTTCAAAATTTCCATAGGATGTAGAGATAAGTGAGACTTCTAAGTTTTTAAACCCCCTTTTAAAGGGCCTTTCCCTTTTTTTTTTGTTACAAAAAGTTCATTTTTTCCCTCCCCCGCCTTTCCCCGAGCCATAACTTTTTTAAATTTTTTCCCCCTACATAACATATGAAAGGGGTTTTTTTTTGCGGGGCAAGATTACTTTAAAGTTTATTCACTTACATAGAAAAACTTAAAATTTGGGAAAAAAAAATTTTCCAAAATGGGGCAAATTGGTGATAAAAAAATGTATTTTTCCGGGCCCTGTTTCGGGGGTTTTTCTTTTAAAAGGGGTTCAAACTTCGTCAATACATGCATTATCCCCGTATTCTACAGGGTTTTATAAAGCACCCGGGAATACCCCAAAATAAAGGGTTTTCCCCCTTTTGTTTTTGGTACCCCGGTTAAAAAAAAATTTTTCCCAAAATTTTTTTTCTATTTTTGAAATTTTCGCTGGGCGCCAGTTTTTTTGGAAACCCAAAAACTTTTTTGTACTACCCCCCCCACAGAAAAGGGACATTTTTGCGGGCGAAGTGTACTTTTTTAAACGCTAGCAGTTTGGAATGGATGCGATTTTTTTTGGGTCACCTTTTTTTTCCATTTTTTTAAAATGACATAAAAGGGTTTAAAAAACGGGAATTTTTGGCGTTTGGAATTTTTTTTTTCTCTAAAAGGTGTTCAGCCCCCAACGGATAAATGATGTTAAAAATTTTTATAATCGGAAATTTTTCGGAAACCGCGCGAAACCAAAAAAATGTGTAACTTTTTTATTATTTTTTTGTTTTTTTTTTGTAAAAAGGGGAAAATGGAGGTGATTTGAACTTTAATTATTTTTTTTTTTTACAGTAAAACTTTTTTTTTTTTTTGTAACCCTTTTAAAATTGAGGCCCCCTTGGGGCTTTTACCCCTAGGTGGGGGGCGTTGTCAATACTGTCTAAAAGCTTAAAATAGGCAATGGGATTTAGACTGTACCCAAAAAGGGCGGTTTCCCCATAATTTTTGTCTGCGGAAGGGAAGGGGGGCAAACCCCGACATGGAAAATGACAGGGAGCCTTCCCAAAAGGGTCCCTGGGCCAGTCCCGGGGGGCCGGATCTTGCAGCTAATTGGCCCCGGAAACCGATCGTTTAAATTCATTATCAAGGTTACCCGCGGCCATCTTTTCCCGCGTTATCGACCTGGTTAAAAAAAGCGCGGGGGTGGGCGCAGTCCCGTTCGGGGCTGTTTAAAAAGGCCGGAGTTTACGGACCATTACTTCCCCGGGCCCTTAAAGGGGGTTTAAATAATACATACAAGTCCCATTTACTTTTTTAAAACCCAAATTTCCACTTTTTGGGGCACAATAGCATGTACATTGTAGCAAAGCTATCTTGTATCACAACAAAACCACTGACCAAATGTATTTCATGATGCTTTTCGCCAAGTTACATTTGCTACATCCCCAGTTCATGAAAAGGGAAATCACTGTTGAGATCTGGGGTTTGGGGGTTTAAAAAATTTGTGATAAAGGGTTTTCAAAACCCATATCCCTCTTTTCTTTTATGGGTTTAAAAAGGACGAAACAACAGAGTTTTAAAAAAGGGAAACATAAGGTTTCGGTGGGAAAGGGGGGCAGTGGGATCTGAAACTGCGCTGGCTGTAGTGGATTTTTGAGGAAAAATTATCCCCCATTGGGGTAAAATGAAAAGTTGGGTATGAAGGTCAAAGGGAAACCTTTAAAATCACAGGGAACCCGCTCACTGCCAAAACAAAAAGGGGGTTTTATCAAAAAAGTATCTAAAAGAACGGTTTCATTAAACCCCACTGGGGGATAGGCTGCCAAAACAAAGACACTCACCGGCCCAATTTAAATTGGGAAAACCCTTTAATTTTTTAACACTTTTGGTTTTTTTCTTATTTTCCCTTTAAAATGAAAACACTTTTCCAAATCAAAAACCCAACAAAAGTGGGGGTTTTAAGACAAACTCCTGCATTTCCAACCGGGAATCCCTTGGGGAAAAATTTTGTGTTTAATTGGTGGTTTTGGGGAAGGGGTTTTTGGTAAATTTTTAAAAAATCATCCCCCCTGAAATCACCCAACCAAATTTTGGGTTTTCGGAAATTCCCAAAAGTAACACCTTAACCACCCAAAATTTTCCTTTTTGGGTTTTTTTAAAGGGGGCCCCGGGGGGGGCCCCCCGGGAAAAAACCCTTTTTTCCCCCCCCAAAAAATTTTTTAAAAAAAAGGCCGGTTTTTTTAAACCCTTTAAAAGGGAAAAAAAACCCGGAAAAAAATTTTTTCCCCCACGGGGGGGGTTTTTCCCCCCCCAAAAGGGTTTAAAAACCCGGAAAAAGGGGGGGGAAAAAAAAAAAAAAGGGTCTTTTTTTTTTTTTTTTAAAAAAAGGGAAAAAAAGGGAAAAAAAAAAAAGGGGTTTTCCCCCGGGTTTAATTTTTTTGGGGGGGTTGGTTTTTAAAAAAAATTTTTTCCCCGGGGGTCCTTTGGCCCCCTTTTAAAAAAAAAAATTTCAAAAAAAATTAAAAAAAAAAGGGGGAAAAAACCCCGGTTTTAAAAGAAGGGTTTAAATTAAAAAGGGGTTTAAAAAAAGGGCCCCTTTTTTTTTAAAAGGGGGGTTTTTTTTAAAAAAAATTTTTTTTTTTTTTGGGGAAAAGGTTCCCTTTAACAAAAATTTTTTTAAACCAAATCCCAAACAAATTTTGGGGTGTTAATGACAAACATCACGAACAAACATCCTGCAATCATTGCTGGAAAAAAAAGTGTTGTGGTCTGAGGAATGTTTTTTACATTCCCGGGCCAAAATCATTTCCCCTGTGAAACCCCTCCACCAATTTTGGGGGACGGGTTTCCCTATGCAGACACTTAAAACCCCAAACCCCCCCAAAAAAAGATTGTCCCTTTCCCTCGGTTGCTTGGGGTTTTCCCGCAAGAAATTTCACGAAAATTCACACAGCAAAAAATCCAAAATTTTGGTTTGGAAAAACATAACCCAAAACTTCCAATTTTTACCCCCCGGGCCCACTTTTTCCCCAGACTTTAATGCCCAAACTTCTGTAGGAATCAAAAAAAAAAAAAACCTTGGCAACACTCATTCACGTGAACTATATAGCCACAAAGATCGTGTAGGAACCCCTCTATTGTCCATGTTTGCTCCTAAGGATTCCCCCCCATAGCCACCTCCAGCAGCTGCGGATTGGCAGGCAGGCATGGCTCCCACATAACCTGTGACCTTATGAAGACACCCACCCCATCTAGCTGTTGTCCGTTATGGCACATAGAAGTTATCCTAAAAATTAGCTGTGAGTCATAATAATGTGACTCAACTGTGTTTTTTCTCTAATTATGTGTTAAGACACGTTCGAGATGTCTCTGGGAAACACCACTGGAAATTTAATATTCGTTGGTTATTATACACTTGTATATCGCTCTTGTACATTGCTATTTCTTTCCTAGAGACAAGTATACAAGCTGCGTCAACAATACAACTACAAGTCTTTCTAACAATATCTAATAAAAAAAAACATGGGCGGTTTCTCCTGCCTAGGAGCCATTGATGTCTGACCTGTAATATAAATTCAAAATGCAACTACTGTGTTATTATAGATACAGACACGTACTTATAAACAGGCTCCTTGAAACTGATAGATGTTCGTAGCCAAAAACAGTTGCACATGCATTGTCCCAGTATGTTCCCTTCACTCTTGTGCAGACTCATTGAAATGCCTTGCATTAAGATTGGTATCTACACACCTCTATTCCCCCGACATTTTACAAGATAAAATATTGCCTATTGTATGTGCAATTATATGGCATATAAAAGGGATCTCAATAATAACTAGTCAGCAGATGTGATTGGTCAGAGCCTTTAGAGAGATATGTATCCTCATCAGTTCATAGCACTTACTAAACATAACACTGTCCAGAAATTTATCATTTGACGCGATCTCTCGTTTACCCCACACACATATTGATTAACAGTAATGTTAAATTATAAAGTCAGCAATTAAGGGACAATATATGCTAATGGAACAAGCTCACATCTTTTTGATCTAATTCAGTGGGAATTCTGACACACAACCTCACTATGAAATTAGAAGTGTAAGGGAGGTATAGTCTATGGTGCCATATTGCTTTAGGGTGTACCTATTACTACTTCATACAATTGTTTGACCTTGTTCGCCTGTAGTATGGGCATGTGTATGAAGCCATATACTAAACAGTTTTCATTAGTGCACACTATACATATCCCTGAATATAGTCAGTGGTGCATTATACAAATTTTTCCAATGCATTAACCACATCACAAACGATCGATACGACCCTCTGTCGTAATAAGAAAACTGGTATTCTTAGGTAGCTGTCCCAGGGTGCCCAGCTGCAAGTGGAGGAAAATATGCCGACAATAGGCCGTACGAGTTTTCTACAGAAACAATTCTGTTATTGCCAACCTTGAATTGGGTGGAAGTGGTCTTGTCCACATGTGGCAGCTGCATCTGTGAAACCCCGGCCGTAAAGACTTGCCAATGTGTGGCAAATAAAAGTAACATCCATTAATGTCATCACCTAAGGTAATCAATTTATTTAATATTGACTTTATTACATAGATTACCAATATTTTTGTAACGGTTGAAAAAAGACACTAGAGGTGCATACAAGTTCAACCAAGGTTGTAGGAAAATGTGAGGTAGAAAAGCTAGACGAGAAGAGACAAGAGACTATTAAAGCCCATCCTCACTCACATGGTTCTAATATGCCCTGAAGAAACCCACAAGCACGAACCATATCTGCACACCGTGGAAGGACCCTATCTTCTGACCGCCATAGCCGTCCACAGCCTAGGAATTCCCATGAGAATTCTTTACCTAAAGTCTAATACGCATTAAATATTCGTTTCTTCCAGTAGGTAGTTCTAAGCCCTTACATGTAAAACTCTCTACAGTTCCTGCTGTGACCAACTCCTCAGGGCAGCTATTCCACAGTTCACAGCCTCTTTACAGTGAAGAACACTCTCTCCTCTGGGGATTGAATCCTTTTTTCTCTAGTCGAAAGGAATGTCCTTGTTCCTTTTGAGGCAGCTTCACGTGAAATAATTTTTTCCCCATACTTTTGTGTAGGTAACAATTTATATAAATTAATCATGTCTCACCCCGAAGCGGCCACCATCTTTTTCTAAAGACTAAATAAGGTTCAATTCTACTAACTCTCTCCCTCATAACTTAAGAAGCTCATTCCCTATGAGTTTTGGTTGCTCGTCCTTTGGTACTTCTCTCTACGCTCCATTAATTATCGTCCTCTATATACTGGGCCAGATTGGAGAAACGCATTGAAGTACTCAATAAATCTAAGTAAACTATCATTTATGCTTGGTTAGGACAGCACCGCAGTAATTTGCACTTCTAATTAAAACTTTTAGTGTTCCCACTAAATGAAGATGTTTCACAAATAATCGTTGCATTGTTTCTTTTTTTTTTGTTAAGAAGGCGACAAGTGATTTTATCACCTTCCGCTGGCTCTCTCTAGTTCCCCAAGTGAAGCGACTTTTGTGTACATCCTCCCCTGCTGTTTGTTCTACTCTGAATAGCAGGTAGTGATAGTCATCACACAGGTCAGGCCAGCACGAGAATTTCAGAACTGGTCAGTGAGATCTTGTTTTGTTATCTGACTCTTCAGACAAAGAAAAAGTAATTACACTATGTTTACTTAAATCTTCATGCTGTCAGGACCGTGAAGCTTCTGAGTTAATCTACATGTTGAAAGCTAATCTTTAGCGTAGTGAGACAACCATTTTACTCAAGCAAAAATAAAATTTTAAGGTTTTAGTTCACATAACGGATTTTGCAGAATTTGACACAGACTCTGCTTCAATATCCCCCACTCAAATGCAGGTGAAACCGAGTTCCGTTAATTAGAATGGGTAATCTGTGCTACTATGTCCACACTGTAAACTGACTGTAGCAAAGGATTTTCTACACCATGGACTTTTAAATCCAGATAAGAAAAAAACGCAAAAGAATGGACGTGTATTCTGCTAGATTCTTCCTTGTGCAGAGGTGTACGCAGGATGATGCCCCCTGAAATGGGTCTATCTTGTGTCCTAATCTGCCCAAAAAACTGCCTCTGAAAAGATCAATTTCCAATTGGAAAAACCCTAATGTGTAACATAAGTGAATTTAATGATTATCAGAGAGTAGAAGAAAAAAAATTAACCCCTCAAGAAAACTTGCCCTGTTGTATGATTCTTAGTTGACATGTCTCAGTCCCATCTTCTTAACTGTATATAGGGCTGTAACAGTCAAAAGCATGTCGTCATGTCTCATGAAAAATACAACCATTTTAATTCTCAACTACTTCTGCAATCTGCTCCTTGTAATCTACCTGTGCACAGCAACTTAGTGTTTCCGATAGCCCAGTTTTAATTCCCCCTGTATACAACTCAACGTGGAATCTGTAGGTTTAATTTTCCACATGCTTCCTCCAACCAATTAGCTTTAAGTTATATCTGCTATCACAGATAGAACAAGCATGTGTTTCATGTATCACCGTCATTTGGCTTCATTACAGTGCAAAACTGCAAAAAGTAAAAGTTTAAAAAAATACATTTAATTTTCATGACAACGCTTAAAGTTATGACCCACAATGCACCTAATTTTGTAATGCATTTGAAGCATAAGACTGCCGCAGCCATACAGCTGCGTGAACATATGATAGAGGAAGTGGCTAACACAATAACGATTAACTATCTCCCTGAACTGGCCACCTTTCGCTAGACTCCTTATTAGATTAACTATATGGTAATCTGCATACGTCACATATCCTATCGTCGCACATTGTGCGCCACTATCCATTTAACAAAACAGAGGAGAAACATTAGAATGACTAGCAAAGAATCCAAGATCTGGAGAGGAACATACGGCAGAAAGCTATTACAAATGTTGTCCATCACTAGATAAAACAGAGGCATGTCCATCAATTCTGCCAGATTAAACCATATTCTACAGAACACAGTCAGCCTAAAGATATTCGATGGGACTTAATTGGCTGTTTTCCAAACAAAACAAAGTCTGCGTGCACCTCTGTTATGCAATGGTGATTATAACTACAATTAAAAAAATAAATAAAAAAATAAATATAAATATTATTTTAATATATAACATATATCACATACATATATACCCACAACACAATAAATAAAATTAATATTAGAATATTTATAAAAAACGAATATAAAAAATAACATTTAATAGAAAAAAATGACAACAATTTGAAAATGTTATCTAAATAATAAGAAATGAAAAAAGTCTATTATAAATAATAATCAAATGTGAGTATTTTACTTTGTTTTTATTTCTCATCATATTCAAAATTGATAGCATGTGGTCAGCTACTGTATGTTATGAAACAATGCCCACATCTAATAGTCAATGATCACAACAATTTTGCTCAAAACAATACACTTCTACTTGCAAAATGGATGATGGCTCCGTCCAATAGCAGTAACTGCAGTGTGCCACCTACCCGTAATTGTTTACATTCCCAGAAGCTAAAAACCTCTCCGCCGTAGAGTTGATACAGTCATACACAATCTAGGTCGCCGTCAGTACTCTACGTCACACAGACTCACCAATGATAAAAGTCTAATAGACTGGAACGCCCGGTACGGAGCCAAGGTGTCTGTAATGATCGTTGTGTTTTGTGTTTCATGCTTTGATTCATTTTTTTTTCAAATTTAAATATTGATTCATAGTGCAAACGATCTCCTGAGCGCCATGGAATATTCTGTTAGTCTGTCTGGATCTCAGACGAACATTTTTACAATACTATGATGATCTTGTAAGCCAAAGAAAACTATAAAGGTGCCGAAGAGATTTGTGCTGCTGATGTATTTGCATTAACATTCGGCACAACTGTACTGAAACCCATTAAATGAGAGAAGTATAGTCTATTGGGTTTTCAGCCTGGTAGAAGAATATTCCTACACTGATACAATTCATGTTATTAATATAAACAGAGAAGCATGGAAACATAAAGTATTATAGAAACTTAAAGGGTTTTAATCGTTACCACAGATCATGTCTCAGATTATGGGGCGACCGTAAAAATAACACTTATTGTAATTGTGTTGCATTAACTTTGTCACCTTGCTTAGCAATATGAGCTTTTTCTCTAAAATCTTAAACTGGTTTTGCTGCTGCTAGTCCAGGACACGACCCCTGGCTGGATCCTACCCCCTAGAAACCCCCCTGCACTGTGATTTGGCCGGTCTGACATTACCCATTTCAGCCTGTTGATACCCCCAGAAGGGAAACTCCACGCTCCTAGACACCCCCTTTGCTTTGTGATTGCTGCTGACATTTCATTCAGCCTGTGGGATACGCCCCCATGACAGGAAACGCCCCTGCCAGCGCCCCCTTGCATGTGGAATTTGGAGGGCTGCTGCACACTCTGTGGTTTTTCTCCTCTCTGAGCTGTTAAAATCATAGTGAAACACCAAGGTCGTGCTGTGCTGTAAACTCATCTCCCAGCTTCTAAGGTGAATGATCTGGGCAATTACTGGCTGTTTAAGTCACAGATCCCCTCATTATAACACAGTAGTATTAGATTCACCTGCCTGTTAACATGGGGAACAGGAGGAGGGGAGGGCAGTGTGCAATGTTCATATAACCCATTCTGCTGCCTGCTGACAGAGGAGAGGGGGGCAGTGTACCTCACGCTCACATTTCTCTCAGTTCAGGCATGTGTGTATAACTGCATATAACCACAGTAATACAGTCTGCTGTTCGGTAACAGAAGGGGAGGAGAAGGGGGCAGTGTAACGCTCCTCACATGTCTCATCTGTGGATAACTGCATATAATCACAGCAAGGGAGGCATTTGTTGAGATCGTGAAAGCAGCAGCACATAAGAAGCATGCAGGAGGCGACTAATCGAGAGCTGTTATATCCAGCACAACCTTTCTGCATCCCCTGCTTCATACAACTCAATGATGATAGTCACAGGTCTTCAGCTGAGGATGACTCACCTCCTGGTGAGAGCGAACAAACGCCGCTGATTGATAGGAAGAGACCACGCCCCCTGGATTCAAATTCAATCTCAGTAGAAATAGCATTGACAAGAGCACAGGAGTTCTAGTACGAGATCTAATACATCTATCCTTACACATTCATAACGCTATTCCCCGTTGAGGGGATTTTTTTTGATTGTCACTTCGATCCAACCATCCTACCCCAAGTACATTGGGTCCAGTAATAAGAGAATCTTCAATGTGTTTTCTACCCCTGCCCTTTCAAAAACCCATAAATTTTTTTAAACCTACTAAATGTATAGGAGCTTGTTTTTTGCTGGACAGGAAGTACTTTTTCATGGTGCATTGATCTCTTTTGTAGAACGTACTTGGAAACCAAAACAACATAGATGGTATGTGAGCTGAACAGCAAAACAAAACATGTAATACTCTGTCCTATGTTTTCGGTAGGTATCTATGTTATACTGTATCTCTGCAGGTCGTTATGATATTCCATTGATACCAATTATTTTCAATATCGTTGGGGTTTAGTAGAGAAGACTATCTACTCAATCACTATCAAATATGTCTGTTAACTTAAATTAAAGAATAGAAAAAGACCATAACTGAGCGTAACAAAGGCACAAGTGGTGTCTATTGAGCCTCTCCCATTTCAAAGTCAAACAGAACAGACCCTCTATGTGTACCGTAAAGAATTCAAGGAACACGTGAAACACCTTTTTTGCACCTGTCTCTTTGGAGGGATTCACTACTGAATCTCCATGAGAGGTTGTTTCATTGTGCTGGCGCTTCTTTCTTAAATTTACGACTACCATCTTTATAACACAGATTTTCAATCCCTCTGTCTGCACTGCCAGCACCATTTTCTGCATCCAATAGCATTTTTACTTTTCCATCTATGAATCATTGAAGGAGGGCTATTGTTTTCCTGCAGGCTGAGTTGTACAGATATTATTATACAAACATTTATGGGATAAAATCATCTATGGGGATAAAATAATGTTATATTTTAATACATCAGACCTTTTACTAGATCTGGCAAAATCAATTATGAGGTTAACCTGTTTTATTATTTAAGTTTGAGTAAAACAGCAAAAGGGAGGGTGCTTTGAACACTATTTTTTTTATATTTTTTAAAACTTTTTTTTTTTTTTGTTTAAAGTTGTAAACTTTTAGGTCCCCCTGGGGCACACTGCTGAAAGGGTGTCAATAATGGGCTCCTCTAAGGCCGGGTGCAATATAGAGGTAGGATGGCAGTCAATGAAGGCAATTCAGATAGCCTTCATGTTCTAATGACCACTGGTTGGCACCCTGTGATCTCGTCGGAGGGGCAATTCATCGTTTACACTTGCAACATTTTCAGCCACTAGTAGCAAGTCAAAGCAGCACCTAACAACCATTACCCAAAGCAAATGTAGGGAGCTCAGCGAGTGAGTCCACTCCATACCCTGTTACAAACACTGTGCCATAAACATATGGCAAATGTCAATAAGGGGTCAAAGATTGCTTCTGTCTGAAGGACCCTAATTTCAATGTACAATATGTATATCTTCATTGTACACTGTCTAACATTCAATAAACAGTTCATTTGTCAGGGGAAACTTTTTAACAGGAAGGAAGTGTAAAACGTGGACAAAGCTATATTTACCAAAGACTGGATGACTTCTACAGTAAATGACTGATTATAACTAAGCAATGTATACCAAATGGTACAGTGGTCCCTCGAAGTACAATGACCCGCAGCAACAAATATTTTACAAACCATCGACTGGTCCTTTCACTGGGACATTGTATCTTAAAAAAAACCTACACTCAATCATACAATGTCAGACACAGCGTGAACTGCGCAGAATGTGATTGACTGTAGGTTTCACCAATTATAACATGAACAACCACAGTAAAATAGAAAAAACATTGCACGTGATTTGGCAAGAGTAGCGCTCTCTACAGCTAGCAGTGTGGCACATACACTGTATCGCATGTACAGCTCTTTACATGTACCAGGAGGAGCGGCTCCTTTGGGCACCAGTTGAAAGTAGACACATTTTCTTTTTTTCTGGTACCTCATGTATAAAGTACATGACCCAATATGTCTTCAAAATAGAAACTGATTTCCAGCATCGCTTTCTCCGACACTTCTTATCCAGATAATCTCTTAATGACGCTCGCCCCAGGGGTGGGTCCTTATTGATGGCGGCGGATCATGGCTCACCAAAAAGAAGCACCTTCAATGGGAGTTTGCGGTACCCTGCGCCGCAACTGCACTAGGGACGGAGCTGTAATTAACAGCTTCATTTTCCAAGAGCAGCTCTTTGTGTACAGAACGCGGACCCCTGCACACAGCGTAGCAACATCCTCCTATCCCCAGCCGCTTCACATACTACTTTTCGACTTGCTGCAGTCATTGCACTCGTACCTGCGAGAGCAAAGTGCAAACCAAGGCGCAGCGCGATCTACCCCTACTCCATCCAGGACTCCCAGTGCCCAATGGAGCCTGGAGAATGTCTGTACTGTCAGCCCTGGAGACCTAGAGTAGCCCCAGGGCTGTCTGCATAGTAAGCCTACTGTCAGGCACACTGGGTCAATTTTAATCAAGGCAAGTTTGCCCAAATTCTGGCTCAATTTGCACCAAAAACTAGCTTCTGTCGCCACATTTACTAGGAGTTTTCAGACAGTTTTTACACAGGGGGCTGGCTTCGTAAAAGGTAAGAGTAATGGTTTTGTGGGAGAAATTAGGGGGTGTCAGTAAATGCTACAAAAAATGCGTCCAGGATGGGTTCGTGGAGGCTATTATGCTGGCGTAAAAGTAAGTCACAACTTAAAGATTAGCGCGCTATGCGACTAACGCGCGACGAGCCCAAGACCAGTTGCTAACTCTCTGCGAGCCCAACATTTTACATCAACAACTAGGTAGCAATCTACTTTTTGGCGCATTTTCAGACTGAGTCTAGCTCCTCTGAGGTTTACACTGTTCCTAGATAAAGCTTAAGACCCTTTTGATAAACTCTCCCCACTGTGGTTAGCCCTGATAGCATTTATGTCATAACGATAACAGAATGTAAATTATTAACATACAGGAGTAATGCTACTACCATTAATAATGTAAAAAGACTAAACACAAATGTAAAATAGTTAATCACTGTCCACGGCCGCTTCGCGCCGCCTCCCGGCCCGCGGAGGTCCGCCGGCGCGCATACCGTGGTCCCCCTCTGCGACCGGGTGACTCTCCGAGGTCGGAGTGCCGAGACCGCGAGCGTGCGCTGCCGCCCACAATGGGCGACCGAGCCGGTGGGCTGCGCGACGCGTGAACTTACCTGACCGCGCTACTGTGCCCGTCCGCGTAGATCCCTCGTGCGCCGGCCGAGCGCGCGTGCCCTGCTGTCCCTAAAGCGCGCGCGCAAGCGTCGTTTTCACACTGGGGACATTGCAAAGGCCTGCAGCGCTCGATTATTGCTAATCTTGCGCTCGGAATACGCTCCCCCACTTAACGATACGTCCCCACTATCTCCTGATGCTGGATCTATGATCCCGTGCCCTAGTGAGAAGGCGTGTCCAACAGCATACTCTCGCCTTAAAACCAGTGACCCAGACCCCCTCGCTGACGATTCTCAACCTCCGATACCTTCTGCCAGCCTGCCCTGACCTCCCTGCATGTCCTACGACCAGAACTCTGCCGCCTGCCCTGACCTTCTGCCTGTCCCACGACTGCACGATTCTCGGACACTAACATTTCTGTACCCATCTGTCACGCGATCAAAACCTCGGCTTGCCACCGTGCAAGCAAGTCACTGTCAGGGGGACGACCTGTAGCTCGCACGCCGCAGCAAGTCCATGCCCGCTTACGCGGCGGGCTCTGGGAAAACAGAGCGGGCTTACTTAATGAGACCTTCGCCTGGCGTGCTTAGCAATCATTGCTTGCGTGGTCCAGTGGATCCACTACCCAGCCGTTACAGTAGACCAGCCATCGATCCCGCCAAGGTGCCCGCTGCCAAGCATCGCGGCAATCTATCAAACATTGTTGCTCAGCAATCGCAACAGATCGGCCACAACAGGGTCAGCAGTTGGGCCAGCTCACCGCCATGAGGCGTCAGCTCCTTGCATCCCAGCATGCAGTCTCCCGCCTCCGTCCGTGGCTCCGTCTTCTTTCTGCAGTTCCGTTGGCCACCAGGGGACCCTAGCATCGGCCTCCCCTCTACCCTCCAGCTTGCCGGATCCCAAGCCTTCCGGGGTTTTCATTACGCAGTGCATCTAATGCACGTGAGCTGATGGCGATCAGTTTTCCCTCGGAGAGTCCAAAGTGCTTTCCGTGGTGAAGGTCTAACTTTCCTGGAAGGCCCTGGATTGGGCAACCCCCCCTGGGATCAGGAACGACCCGGTGACTTGCGGGACCTACAGACCTTCCTCCAGAATGTCCCGCAGGCGCTTCAGAGAAGGCCGGCGCGTGCCATTCCTCCGCTGAGACCGCCCTCTTGAGGCCTTCGTCAGGGCGAATCTTGCTGTGGGTGACCTAATGCAGGTTCAATTCGAACCCTGGCTTCGGAGCTCGCATGGAACATGCCGGCCCCTCTGCGCTACCTCAAAAATGGGTTCAGTCCAGCAGGGTAAAGACGCTTTGGCAGCAAGGACCTCCCGTCCTCAACCTGAAACGAAGTTAATTCTTCTTAGATCCACCGCGCATCGAACATAAGGTTCGCTGAATAGGCAGAGGAGCTTTGCGCAAAAAGATAGGCTTGCTCCCCGCCCCCCGGATCTCCCCCTCGGCGACGGTCGCGTTTCACCTGGCTCCTGTGTTCCAGCATTCTCCATTCCACCGACCTCAAGCCGCAGAGGTGGAACCTATTGCAAGTGGACCGGGCCCACCATAATACCGAGCAAGAACGAACCGTCGTCGTACAGAAAAGCTATGCTCTACGCGCCAGCCCGCCCACTTCCCGCAGAAGTTGCCTGCCCCATCGTGACCCCTCAGCCTCCGGAAACCGATCTCACCTAGGTACCCGTGGGCAGCAGGCAGTGTCCTAGGTGCAGTTTCCTCCTACCACGTTTGATGATGCCTGTGGAGGTGACTTCTGATGCGGTCTCTGCCGTTCACAGTCTGCCATTCCTGATTCGGGTCTGCCGGAAACTATCATCTTAGCCTCACTGGTAACTCCTGTACCCACATACCTGTGTCCGCTGGATGAAGCCGTGCTTATCCTCCATTTCGGCCTCATGGGTGGGACGTCCTCACTGATCCCATCCAGTATAATACCCCGACCGCGTGACCTCTCCCAGTGGATAGCTCTACATAAAGAGAAGATTACGTTCCAAGCATTCACCTGGTCCCGTGCTTCCTCGGCGATCCTCTTGGGGCTCCCCTGGCGGAGAGTCTCGCCCCTACCTCCGATTGGAAGGACCGGCGAAAGTCCTGCGTTGTGGGACCGTAATGCCACAACCGATGCTATTGGAGGTATCGAGACCCCAGAGGCCATGACCACTCTGCTCCATACAGCCCCCCGTACTGTCAAAGACCGTTGCCCCTGCCATACTAGGACTGCCTTGCCGAGTATCCTATGATTTTCGCGCGATTGTGTTCTCCGAGAAACAGCTAGAACTACCTCTCCACATGCGTCCATATATGACTAATCCCACCGACCTCCTTCCCGGAACAATCCGAATCCAACGGGGGTCCCAGTTCTCTCCCTCTGTGCGTCCACGACGCGCTCAGGGCCATGATCGTTTACATACAGGATGAATTTGGGCTAAGGCATTCATTCCCACTCCTCCGACGCGCCGCCGGGGGCTCTGGTTTTTTTTTTCGTCCTAAAAAACACAATACGGTGTCTCAACGGCCTAGTGTAAGATTACAGGGGGCTAAACAAATCACGTGAAGAACAATACCCTCACTACCCCCTGATATCGGAGCTCTTCTGATCTCTTCCGCGTGGAGCCAAGGATGTTTACTCAGAAATTTGGACCTCGCGAGTGCCTAAACCTCCGCATAATACTCTTGAGGGGACCAGTGGAAAAACGCCTTCATACACCCGGGGACGGCCATTTCGAGTATCCTCGTATTGCCTTTTCGCGGCTATGCGAAACCCCCTCCGCATTCCGATTCTTCAATGACTATTCAGCAGACTTGCTGTACACCTGCGTCCATAGTGTAACATGGACGACAAATTTCTGACTTTTTTCTCCTGACGCACAGACCATCGCCGTACAAGTACGCCAGTGTCCTGCGACGCCTGCGGAACAATCGACTGTTATGCCAACTTGGAGAAGTGTCGTTCCAGACCAGCCAGCCTTCCTTTCCTGGATACATAGTCTCCGACCGATGGTCTGCATATGGACCCAGCTAAGCTGTCGCGATCCTGCAGTTGCCACGCCCGTCGGGCTTATTCGGCGATTCAACGCTTCCTGAGGATTTTTTTATTTTTTATTTTTCCGCCACTATTACACCGCAGTTTATTTCCACTTCTCGCTTCAGGCTGTGCCCCATCCGTGGCCCTCACCCGAAGAATGCCAAACACCGACAATGTGTGGCTCACGCCGTCAGCTGACGGACCATTCTACTCGACTGAAGTCAGGCGTTTTCTTTCTTCTGCCACCTACTCCTTTCGTCCTAAAAGATAAAGTAGTTCGCTAAAAAGAATTAAGATTCCGCGAGATAGCCCCTTCATTGCTCTGGAATCTTGAATCAATGTAAAGAGTGCAAATTTTTAAACTATCAAGGTCCACCGCACTACCATATGAACTGAAAAATACCATGACAAAAGTGCCTATAGCGTCTTCCGACGCATCATGATATGTTAGCATGATCTCATCCTACATTCACTAAGACACTAGTTTACCTGACGGCAAAAGCCTTATGTTTTGCTACAATCTCAAAATTTACCTACCATATAGTTGTAAATGGCCATTAAATCATTTTCTTTGTGCAGACATCCCCCAGAATGCATTTACCATAAAAGGTATATATAATGTGTTGATGTTATTACATGGAAGCCTATGTGGCGAAACATATGAGCTGTATACACTGGGAAAGTCTTAAGACCCAGTGCAACTCTAGAACATCTAATTTTTCATTTGTCTCTGCTCCAGATCTATTTCATCCCTATTGAGCTGCCAATGTCCTCAACAAGTGCCAAATAGTACAATAATGAGACACTCACCAGCCTTCATCTCGTTTGATTGATGGTTTTGTTTCTCGTACTTTCACCTTCCCGCCTTCTACTACACTCACAACTCCAACAATCCACACGAGTATGTAACCTTGACAAAAACCTCAAACAATATAGAAAGGCATGTATTTCTTGTCCTTTTTCCCATTGTCAGATGACGTTGCATCTAAAATATCCAAGCATTAGGAAGTGTCCCGCGTCAGGAATCAGAAAACAATATTTTGGTGAGAATGTTCCTGATATATATTATGATTGTACACATTTTTAGATCTTTATGCAGATAACGAACATCTATCTGGGAGCCTGAAGCAACTTGATTAATGGAACAATCCGCTGGAGTTAAGGTACCATCGGATCCAATATATTCGTCTTATCTTCCCAAGGCTGCATTATCAGAAACATGTTGAACTGGCAGATCTCACATTTTTTTACTTTTTGCCTGTCATTGAGATCTGTAACAGGTCAGCTTGAAAGTAGAGAAAATCATGAATTCAATGTCCCACAGTTTAATGTAAACTCAACAGCTTGAGAGCTCAGGGGAAAGTTATCGTCTGGGTTTTTGGCTTTCGTAAATGAGATCTTAAGCCCTGCTGATGTACTAAATAGTCAAACGATAAGAACCGTGCCCCTTTTCCAACAGTACCCATACTTAAACAGGACCACATGGGTACGTCCAAAAGAGTCAGAGAGTGAGCAACGCTGAATACATAAACCTACGACGAGACCGACACAAAAAATGCTACTACGTATATACGTGCGCAAAGTGTAAACAAACAGGAACGGTCTACGAATACCTCTTCAACCAGCCAATTACAATATATCTCCCTACAAGCCTCTTGGTACATTCAACAGCAAAGACAAAGTCAAAGGGATCACCGTCAGATGCAGATAAAATAGTATGTGAAGCTGTAACCGTTATACCTTCGGGTCGCTACATGCATTCTAGTGTCGGCAGTTCCCCGCATAGTCAAATATGCTCCAGACCGTTGTGTGTTCGCGAGGCCATCTTTTTCAGCTCTAGAATACATCGGGATTCACTGACCTTGCAGCACTATGGATAATTTTGAAAAACATCACGAAGCTCATACAAAATGAAATGAACGTGATGGAGGCCCACTCGCTGAATCAATGCAAGATATCACCTGTTTATATTGATCTAGCAGAAGAAAAAATATATACCTTTCATTAGCTGAAACACTCTACAATAGAGAATTTAAACCATCCCTAGATGTTGAAGAAATACAATGAGCATTAAGTGCTATAGCACATTCACGCAAATATAATGCATTTCAATAATTAAAAATAAGTATTATTCTTTAGCTAACCACTAGACTCTATGAACCATACCCTATATAACGTTTGTTATTCCTCCTTTTAGAATTTAACGTACATGGACTGTTACTTTGAAGAATTTAACCAATCAACACTTTAATATTATCTACAAACTTTTAATTAAGCGTATCATGTGAGCATTCTTAATGCCTCAAAAAATATTAATATTTTTGTCTCTTTTTCCACCCATTACCTTTGTACCAAGCGACACCCCTTCAGGAATGAAGCCTATTACTAACAACATCCCTACCAACAAACCTAATTCAATAAGCAGAATAGGCAACTGCGCGCCTACACTTGGGTTAGAAAACCACAAACCCCCAATCATCCAACAATCACGGAACGGTCTCCACCACTTCTGTCAGGCGACAGGTACCCCTCCTAGCATTGAGTTCAGGCAGAAACACCGAACACCACCCCGAGAGAGGTCCTCTGTCGCTCTGCTATCACAGAGTAAGTGGGAGAACCTTCAAAAAGGCTTTATATAATCAAATTAGCTAAGAATTGCCAAATTTAGAGCCGTTCCCATGCCCTACTGTCCCCCCCAGTCCAGACGGACGCACACTTCCTAGCCACACTCTAATACAAACAGCAAAGTAGAACCCTGAAAATCCACTGCACCCTGCCTCCCACCTCCAAGTTCCAATTGGCCAAGACACCTCCCACATACCGAAACATACAGAATAAGAACCAGTCCCACCCTCCCACTTAAGTTCTAAGAAGGTCTCAAACAACAACAATGCCCCAACCACAACACCCTGCACTCCCGTGGCTAACCAGAAGACTTATCACAAGGAAAAAACCATGACTCTACCACAACCTGAGACTGTATATTAACTTCCCCACAAACGTATAAAAAATTACACCAATTAGCCGCACTTCTAACCGCCACAGATAATCTAAAAATACCCACAAAACAGGAAAACCCGCACTTGATCTTCAGTTGATTACAAAAGTTTTTATGAATCCAGATAAAATGTTAATCCCTACCCCACCCCACCGGCACCCGAAAAGACTCGTCATATTCACCAAAGGGCCTTGTCAAATTAACCTCTCCGAAAGGTACAGTATCAAGGTTTATCTTAAAAATAGTACTTTCCAGATTTTGTCTAGTAGTTCCCAACTACATGTTCAAGATAGTGTTTAAGTCAGGAGCTGCAAAACCATCTTCTCAACTTGTTATCACAGACGGAGTGACTGACTCTACTCTACCGCAGCTCAAGGATCTTAATGCAGTTTATAAATTTGTCTGGATTAGAGTTACAGAAGCATATTATATAAAAATGACTTTTTCATACGTACAACTAGGATCTTCTTCAACCTCTTGTTTAAGTCTTCATGAAACCTGTCATGGAGTTTGTTCGTTAAATAAAAGTACAGAATCAAAGAAAGAATAAATCATTAGAATACACAAATTTGTTACATTGTGGAAAACGGGCAACAAGAACAAAGTAAACCACAAAACTTATGTCATTTCTACTCTTCTTTTTCAGCCAATGGAAATAAAGAGTTGTGAAGTCAAAGAACTAGATCACGCCCGCAAAAAGGAATAAAACTTGAAAACCTTCTTAATATGTAAATGGAAATAACTCGCCCAACTCTCGAGCCTGTGCAGGTCCTTCTGATGGTTTTTACAAGCATCTAGAGCACATTGGATATTATAAAATTTATGACTTATTGTCAATACCGTTTGTTAGGTTAATTTTCCTAGTTTGTGAGCTATGAGGTCATCAGAATCACTATGCCTAACACACACCATCATTAGTAATGTGCCTGCTTATATTGATGAAGCCATGGGCGCTGATTCATGTAAGAATTCACATGGTAAGAAACGAGGTTCAACATGGTTTCCGTACCACCTTTCTTTCTCCATCAAACTGCCTTCGTTCCCCTGCAACCATGATTATTCACATAACTCTCTTATACAGTAAAGAAGAGGCGTGTCTACCAGCTCCTTAATTCTTATGCTCACATATAGAAACTCATCCCATGTGATAAAGCTATAGCAGCTAGTGATGATGAGCTGCTTACATCGACTACCTCCATCGGGTCGATAGTCCGATTATCTGGGTGGCAATTATCAAGACGAATTCGATATGTCTATATAAGATTTTATCGCCGATACCATTCAATAGTCTGTTAATAGGAGGAACAACACCTCATATCTTAGCAAATACTCCAACAAGGGCTGGAGAAGCTGGGAATTAACATCCACAACAGTCAAATGGATATTTGCATACAATCTTGACAACCACACAGGTTTTTAAAAAAGACCACAGAAAGAAAATCACGAGACCATTACACTATATCCTCTAGTCTTCTGTGTCCCAGAGGTTAAACAGAGCATGAGACCCTTAAAAACTGCATGACATCATTTCAACCCACAAATTAAAAAGTGCCAGAATGGCAGTAATTATTTGAAAGACCCATATTCATTTTTACTTGAACTGGACAAGTTGACTATCCCTGTCCTGGAAGCAGCATGACCACTTAAAACTGAGTCTCTGAACCCACCAGATTGAAAAAGGCCCGGCTGAAAAAGGAGTGTCTTTTGGTACCAGTCCATTTTAGTGAACTTTGACTTGACATAAAAATACCTGTTTCTGTACTCACAGTAAGAACCATTAAACCTGTCTGAGCCACGATTCAAAGATGTGCCTGGAAAAGAAGAGTCATTTGACGTAACCCACCATTGATATTTGTTAGACATGTACATTGACTAATATCTGTCTGGGACCACTATGTTAAGCATGAAATACCGTCTGGCAATAAACCTACTTCATGACCCACAAATTTAAAAAAAGTTCCGGAAAAAGGAGTCTTTGACTACCATTTTAGTTGATTTTGGAACAATGACTATATACTGAATCCTGCGGTCCACTGCATGAGCCCACCAAACAGCATGACCCACAAAATTAAGAAAAGTGCCGGTAAAACGGAGTCATTCAACCACATTTCAGTGAACAGGACATCATGACTATACCTTTCCTGGGTAATCCATACATCTGTTTCAACGCTTCTTCCTGTACCTCACTGTAGCAATTCAGAGGAATATTTGTATCATGCTATTTTTACATGCAAAGTTTTTTTTAGAGTAGTTTTAGATTCTAGAGAAAACGACACTTTTAAAATAGGATGGAAACCCATACCGGGACGTGTCGTTTTTTTTCTACGCAGGGAATTATTTTTTTAATGTGAATTAAATGGGTTGTCTCCACTAACAGGAAAAGATTTGCGTAGCTATTAAATATTTCTTGAGCAAAAATACAAAGTCATTTTGCAATATGTTGTCCGATTAACAGGTCCTAAAGACCTATTCCTGTTTTTGACAGCACACATCACTTGAGCCACTTTGGGACAATTAGTAAGTCAACAATAGTTTGTTAGAAACCACATCTGAAGATACAGGATTGGCGACTCTGTTCGTATTTTACTTAGACTTTAGAGGAGATTCCACAGGTGCCCTTGACACCATGACGCCTCCGGCTAGCATGACTGTTGTCATGTCGCCAGCACTGGAAGGAACACCTTCACTAACTAGCATACGCTCATACCAGCCTTCACGCCCTATATTGCTCCATCTTGCGGTTACAACCGTAGCACACCAAAATTGCATTTTTTCGCATCATGTTCATGGAAATCATATGAACAAATTTCAAGAAGGAGGAGTATGAAGTATATTAGTTTTTGAACAGGTCCTCTTAATTATATAAAAAGGCAAATCACAGCTATTCTTGAAAAATCTTACACTCTAGGATTACCGTACAGTCCAACTAGGAATATGAATCTGAAATGTATTCCTTTACTAAAAGTGAATACTCTTGTACGAAACATGCCAGGTCTGGTGTCGGATTTTGGGAGAACCGTAAGACAAATATACAAACAGTGTTCTGATCCATAAGGTCCCATTATGGGAATTACAAACTGCCGCCCAGTACTAGACTTAGGAATTGAAAGTTTCCATCGATAACAAAAAATATGCTCATAACATATGTTTGACTGCGGCTATAACGAAGTTAACCGCGCCAAACTAGCGACTTATTCAACAGAGTGCATAAATATCAATTTCAGTCTGTTAGAACAGGTTTCACAATCGGATATGCTGTAGAAATTCGTATTTTTGGATATGCAGCAACTTGACCGATCCAAAACTGAGAACATTATGCTCAAGATAAATTATTCAAATTGTCGTATCATAGCAGGCTATATATGAAAAAACAACTTAGGGCCAAGCAACAACGTGCAATACAGCTATTTAAAAATTTTATCGGATAACAAACGGATTGTGGTTTTTTTTTTGCAACCCTTTGGATGAAATTAAACACCTCTAGAGCGAGTGAACACATCAACACATAATATGTGCAGGTATTACAAATTTATTACAGTTCAAGGTGTACGATAGGCTCTAAATTGAACACAGCCTTGGACTGCGCCGGAGTAAGTGAAAAACATTCAACCTGCCTGACATAAGTAAAATTGTGTACGGATATTAAATAAAAGGCAGTGGTGTTGTTTTTTGACTTCCGTTTGACTGAGCCAAAATCGCTAAAAGTAACCCTTTACGAAGTATTTAAGTGCAAGGTGGTCTCGTTCAATGAAACCAAAAAGCTTGAAACTCCTGGCGCCAATGTGAAAAACACGTAAAAAAAAATGGTGTAATGCATCGATAACAAAGGTGGATTTTGGCACCGAATAACAAACGAACCCTGCGGAGACTAAAAGTTCTGTAACACTATTGAGAAAGTAAAAAATGGGGTCTTTGGAAAACAAATGATGGGTGGCTGGCGCCAAAGTTAGAAATGAAGCACGTGGTAATAGATTAAAATCTGTTGGTTACGATGGATAGGAAAGTTATAAATAAATAAGGAAGGGAGTTTTACAAGTATCAGAGCACCTATAAAAGGTACAAGTATCTTATGTTCTGAACACATAGTAGGGAATCTTTGAACAATAACGATAGCTACGCAGAAAGTTGAAAAAAATAAACCTATATTAAATTCATCGTACAATGAGACGATAATAAAAAGTGAGTTTTTAGCTTCTATCAAATAACACCTGCAGTTACTAGAAAAATCTGTATTCCTACATATAAGACGTACACGGCTTTCACAAAATAACAAACTGCTCCGAGAAACTGTTACAATAAAATACAACACCCATTTACTCAATGCACAGGTAAGTTGACTAAGCAGACGGAGTCTGGCAGCAGCCAACTCTTTCAAAAGCCCTCGCATTGCCAGCCCTCTACCGATCCCCCTCCTAAATGCCATCCTGCACTCTTCATCGTGTTCGTCGCGCGAACGATTGTACCATCACGTAGATGGCTTACCCCTTTAAAATTCTCATCCTACGATGTGAACTTATAAACTGAAAGAATTCTCTACTCTCAACTCAAGTTTCTAAGTTCACGCCACGACATATACAGAACCTAAGACCTACAAGCAAAGTTTGTCTGTGTGAACAAAAGAGAATAGTTTCTGCTGAGATGCTGTTTTGAGAGAGACTGAGCACCACGTCCTGCTCTTGGATGAGACACAGACACACACTGATCATGAACAGGAAGGGCTGTTTCCTATGTAAAAAACGAGGTCATGTGTTTTTTTCCAGTCAATCACAACCATACACAACCCAGTCAATAAAACGTCGCACGACTGCGGATAACCAGTGCTCACCCTGCTCTATTCCTCTCCGAAAATGGGTGCTAATTTAGATAGATTATGCACAGAATTTTTAACCTAAAATATATCGCGTGAAACGAAAAAAAATTCAATCCGATCACCATAAAAACCGTGGGCCGATTTCAACTTTGTCCGATAATAATCGCTCAAACACTAACTACTCATAGCAAACCAAGATTTCTATTAGGCCTTAGAAGACGGAATTGACTAATGATTCGCACCTAAAAATTTAGCGTGCTGTGGGTAACTCATCAATGGATGTTGTGAATATTAATATGTTATCCCTTTCTAAATCTTAGACTACAAAATATAAAATACTACCCGCTAGTGTATCAGAAGATACAATTATAACAATCTTGTATTACTTTCCCTCAACTTAAAAACCACACTAGAATGACGGTCCTGGTGCCATCTGTGTGTGCTACTGATAGCTGCCAAAGGCATGCATTGTGTAAGCCAAAAGTATCCGGACAGGAGGCAAGCTTCCCGGAATACCGAGTGAAGATCAACGACTAAAGGAACCACGTCCTTCCTACCGACTCCGAATTTTGATTATACTTAACTGCAAACTTATAAGGGAGAAAACCTAAGATTGAACAAAAATTACCCAATAAAACACTTGTGTAACCAACTTGATGCCCGAGGCTTATACTCTCAGATAAGTGCGCCTCTCTGAGTAAATGTCCTAATGATAGCCACAGAATAAAAGTACCAACCTACCCATTGGGGGTCGGAAAGAGTACGAACGACCCTCTAAGTACATACCTTTTTAATACTTGTACACAAACAGGATTAAATCCTTGAGTGGTACTGGTCAAAGGAGTTTAGGCACGCCTCCAAATGCGACGAGGTGCAGGATCAGCAGCACAGCAAGCTAAAACTTATATCCAGATTTACCTCCCCCCGCTTTACCTACACCCCCACATAAATAACATATAATGCAAATTCTCCTTCTACAAATTCTACCTAGACATGGGGGTCGGGTCGCAGCCTTGTTAAGAACCGGCTTCAGCATCGATGAACTCAATTGCAATAACAAAGACGATCCCTCATCAAAGGCCCGAATCGCAGGCGGGCATACTTATGGTTAATCCCTTAAGGCCATGGAACCCAAACCTGCCTCAACAAGAACTGAACTAACTACTATAGCCTGCACAAAAACTTTGGTTCGTTGGCATTACACCTAGGCAATGAGATCTAACGGTACCTTTCCTGATGGCCATGTACAGTTGCTGCTAGATTGAGACCTAGAGAGAAGGATTTCCCCGAAAGATCACGCTGGATAGGAGCAGGATATCTCCCAAATTGCGCTGCCGATCGCATCATTAACAACAAGTCATCGTTCAGAGAGTATATGACAGCCAAGGACAAGTCCTATACGTTACATAATCGACCCTTTAACCCTTTCTCTTCCTTGTAGGTTTCTGGAAGGGCAATATCACGCAAGTCCCAACAAGCTCCCCTAACATGTATATGTCAGATAAAAGCCCGAGGTACGTGATCCTTTCAACCGCTGTTCGTCTGCTCCTGTCCTTCTTGGTTTTGTCAACATTCTGTTATGGCAGTTCTCCGTATCTTGTCTATGTCATTTCGCTGCTCGGGTTCTCCAAGTTGCGCTCCTGCTGCCGAGGGGCTGCCAACCAAGAAATTAGATCAGGGCCCCACTACACAAGATGTGACTGACAAGGTCCTCCCAAACCTCTGGGCCCCCCATCAGCCCCGCCCAAAACAAATGCCCGTACCTGATATCAGCAGAAAAGAAAATGCAATTACTGACGGCCAAATATGTTGGTGGATAATTAAGTTTCTTGTTGGAGCTTTATAACAAAGTAACAGTTTATCTGTATTGTGTAATGTCAGTACAATTAAAAAGGCCAGCAAATACGGCTCAACATGATCACCAGCTAACATGTACTATATCAAACTAGTATACCCAAAACGCAAATATTGCCAAACAGCATTTACATAGACCATATAATACCTTTTTGCCCACATAATCACCACATATTCTCCACCATAAAGAAAGCTGAAATAAAGTGGTACCAACATACTGGTCACTGAATATAGACCAA
This sequence comes from Phyllomedusa bahiana, assembly GCA_025379985.1. NCBI lineage: Eukaryota > Metazoa > Chordata > Amphibia > Anura > Hylidae > Phyllomedusa > Phyllomedusa bahiana. Next base: position 26,947 of record JAODAL010021892.1, read on the forward strand.
TAATACTGTGGCCATACAGTGACAATAAGTTGTTAGATACAAGTGAACACAGTGAGATACATTATAGTGACTCACAGTTGACGGTCAGTATGTCTGATGAGGTCGTGTTCCATGTTTCGCCTTATGGTGATGTTTTCTTCTGCGTCCGCTGCGGAGGGGTGGTATCTAGCTATGACCTCCGAGTGTGATGTCGCAATCTAGACTGTAATACGCCTACTACTGCCGAGTCCCTACAGAAAGGCACAAACACAAATACCTGTGTGACCGCGTTCCTCCCATTTTTTATACCTATCCTGAGTCCTACCGTGTTTCCCTTGCGGTGCGGTGGTTCCCGCGCCGCCCTATTGATCGTTAACGTTTCCCCATACCATCCTTGTTAGGTGTCCCCCCAGATGATGTGTATTGAATTGCCCTGTGCCCGGTTACAAAGCGAGATGGCTCCTGGTATAAAGTAGATAAAGTCACAATCGGGCTGCCGTCATAAAGGAATTTTTAGATAATGGAAGACCAGGAAGTTAGTCCGTGCAGGAAATCGGTAGAGGACGATATGAGCTTGACTTAATGTGGTAAATTCTCCCATGTACTGCAGTATGGTACTTAAAGTCTACCTTATCGGGTCTCGGGTATCATCGCGGTGAGATTGGCACGGTCTATGGGTGTGGGACTTGGTTAGGTGAAAGGCGGCTGTTACGTGGCAATGCGTCCATAGAGATAGGTATGCGCCCACGTCGGTAAAAGGTTAGCCTAGGGGGGGCGTGGACGAACTTAGGTAGTCCTGGTGCTAAAAGGTAGAGCCGGATGGCTAGTATCCCTTCGACTCGGGCAAGCTCTTAGGTAGCCCCATGTGGGCATTTGGTAGGGCAGGTAGCGGGTAGGTATGTGTAGCCGGCGTGTGGAGATAGTCCAGGGGGGGACGCGGGTGACTAACTTTAACTTGACTTCGTATTACCGCGGCTGCTAATTTCTTTCCAACTACGTTTGAACGCATGTTCACTTGTACCCGGCCCTTAACAAGAATACTTTTCCGTTCCAGTTCCTAACTCATATACTTTGACTATACCGACTTACGGCCGGAGCGATTGTCTGCAACCTTTTGTCCGTGAGAGACACTTTAAGTACTTATCTCCGTCCTGGCCTAAATTGGTTAAGGTTTGGGCGCCGTTGGACTATGTTGGCATGTAAGGGTCGCATGTATGGCATTTGCCGTTGGATGCGGGTTTTGCTAGAAACTGACGTGAGGCCTGTGTAGATGGGTTACAAGATGAGTCATGGTTGCAGTTAGTAATAATCTCTGCTGTAATATTTAATACTAATACAAGGCTATTTGCCGAGGAGCCAATAAGAGGGCACTGTGAGCCATGCCCACCGTTCTTCTACTCCCAAATAAATGCGTCACATAATTAGACCAAAAAACACTTATTTAAAGAATTAATCCCAACACGGTACTAGATTAAGTAGGCCTACATTATGTTTTGTATTTTTAAACCGCGAGTCCCCGGCCCATTTCATATTTTAAATGTGGCATTTATCTCTAATAATAATTAGTGCGTACAGTCTCCCACACACGCACCTCAAGACATCATAACACGGTTTACCCACTCACCCGTATTACACTTTAAAGTCCGTTCCGGAACCCACCAACCTTCCTCCACTAATTCCCTACGAGAAGGTACTGTAGCCCGCCATTCTGGAGCCTTGAACAAACCTCATCCATACTCCGCACCTAACTAGATTCATACTAGAAGAATACCTAACACCTATCTCATATACCAATCAGCAGCCAGCCTTCACACAACCCTATCTAAAAGACATCGGCCTGCTGGAATTAAACTTCGCCGCAGTGCTTAAGTCAAGCGAGATTCCTGTCGTCCCTGCTGCTTTCAGCGCCAATTTCGTCCTTATAAACTTACGAGATAGGGTTGACTACACCAAACACTAAGTCAACGGTGACTATATCACCGAAAAACGACTATACCCCTCACGCCCTGCTTTGCAAGATATGACAAAGACTTTAATCCCACCAGGACATTCCCTGATGATAATACCCACGATGAAAGTCTTAGTTTTCAGCAGACCCCCTACAACCTACACAGCATAAGACACAAGGCATTGCCGGTTAAAAGGACCGAACCACCCCAGACCATCTGTGCCCTGCAATAAAGGGTGGTACGGGGTGTATACCGGTCCCCCTTGTTTCCAAACCACTCTGCTCGGGTGAGGTGGGGGTGGGTGTATGTGTCGGGGGTGGGGGTGGTAAGGGTGTTGGGTGTAGGGGGTATCGCCCTGGCTTAAATTTACAATCACTGACGGTGGGGGGGGGGGGGGGTACGTACGGCGGAGTCAGCCAAGAGGCTGGGGGGGGGGTAGTAGTGGTGAAAACTTGTTGGCTGCCACACACCTGACCAGATAAACCCTGCTGCTACACAACCACCAAACCCACCAACACACAAATCAAGGCCGTGTTCCGTTTAGGGTGTGCTCATTAGCCCATATCAGGAGAGGTATGTTTTACCTTATAATTCAATTCACAACCTTGGTAAATCATGGGGCGTGGGGGGGGGGGTGGGGTGCGCGGGGGGGGGGGGGGGGGTGGGGGTGGTGGGGGTGTAGGGGTAACCTGATCTAAGTAGTTGATTAGACCAAGGGCCCGATACGATTGCCGCCCCGAGAACGATCTAGACCAGCCACGTATCCTTCTTCACAGTGTACTCTGTGCACGTGAAGAGAAGCGACAAAAAAATAAACACCCCGAAACATTATCTGGCGTTATGTCTTGTATGACTGACTAAACCTTGCCTATTTCACCCCCCACAGCCTATATGCAAACACTAACAATGCACATCGGAGTAATCACAACACGGCACCATAGCTGCGTAAGAATCCAAAGCCCCCGCGATGGGCTTCATGAGGTGCTTCCGCTCGAGAAGCCCCATAACCCTAGATATCAACATGAGTACGACCATAATGCCTAGTGTGACTAATGTCGAACCCCAGTGGTTTGATTGCAAAGAAGTATCGTGACGAAAAGTGCAAAAGCAAAAACTCAAAAAACAAGCCGTTCAGAGATGCTGTCGAAAACCATACCGGTATCCGAACCTTCCCCACCTGAGCTACTCCTACCATTGCCCCGGCTCCCAAACCCTAACCGCCTTCCTCACAGTAATCATTATCTCTACTCTGGCACCAGAAGAGGGCCAAAAAATCACGTAAAAACGTATGTAGGATGCTTCAGCGTTGTCAGTAGATGAGATGATACTGGTCTAGTATGCAAAAAAAATCCTTTTTGCTTTCCAAGACTCGGTGGTTCAAAAGCAAATTGGAGGATTTGTTTACAACCAACAGTGGGCGCTATGTGGTGGCTTCTTCAACCCCCTATATTATCCCCATCTATGACCAGCATTGTGGATAGTGCAGATTGCTAAGTATCAGAGGGGCGAAAAGGCAAAACAAAGAACTCTACAGACAAGCCGTGGATCGTGTACTACAGATTAGATCTGGGGTGCATAGCATAAGTGCTCTCCTTAAGTCTACGTAGAACTACCCATCGCCCATGAGCTAACCCGCTTCGCATAGAACCCCGCACCACTGACCATCTCCATGTATCTCACAATCTCTGGGCACAGTGCAGAGGTACACACAGATCCCCCTCAACTGCGTTAGATCTGAAGGGCTGAGTACGATAACTGGGCATGGCTACAAAAACCCTTTTTGCTTTCTTCAAGACGTTTCGTACGGTTGGAACAAAAGCAAATATGATTGAAATTGAATACAGTCTACCACTAGGAGGGCGGCTTGTGGTCATCCCATCCAGGGTCCATAGTTCTTTTGTCCCCCAAATCGACCTGTAGCAAAGCCGCTCAACAGACGCTTCACGTCCGCCATGTCCCCCTCCCCCCCCCAGCACCTCACGCTATGTGGTCCTCGCAAACTGCTCGTCACGTACCCAAGTACCAGGATCTCTCCGTCTCCGAAAAGCCCTCCGGGCTGTCCAATATGTCTCCATGACAGCCAGTCCAGAATCTTTCTCAACTTGAATCCTCCTGCACTGGAATTAAGGGACAAAAAATACCCGAAACAAAGCGTTGTCCAAAGAGATGCGAGATCCGGCTGTCATACCAACTGCCATCCTTTATTACGTGCAGTTTCTCATACCTTACTTTCGTGTTGGGTCAATAAGCAACATAGATATTTTGTGTGTCCCATAATCAGCGACCAACCAGCGGTGCGCAAGTTTGGCTATCCGCATCTAGCTCACTTTCCCATAATGCCAATGTGATATCAGAATCTAATGAATTATTAAAGGGTCGAAAAGGCAAAACCAAAACTTCTACAAGCTGTGTCGAGTCGTCGGCACTTCCTTAAGGAGAGAACTTCCCTTCCTGAGCTACCCAGTTCCTTTCCCATACAGCCACCGTGATCTTCTCTTACTTCGCACTGGAAGACGGAAAAAATCTCCGAACAATCGGAGCTGGTGTCTTAATGAAGATACAGGCATGGCGCTGAAAAAAATCCTGTTTTGCTTTCCTCAAGACTGTTGCGGTGGGTTCAAAAGCAAATTGAGGATAGTAGTTTATACATACCAACGAGGTTATGAGCATGCTTGTTGGGCAATCTCTACTCCTCCCACTTACGGCCCCTTTAATTCACCAAATACCAACGCATTATGACCCATTGTGTATATGCAAGTGATTGACTAAGAAGAGGGCGAAAATCGTTTGGCTCCAACACCCACTCAAAACAATCCTCTATCGTCGGACAGCTCTTCAACCGGCCTGTTGTAAGGAGTAGCATCTTCACTTTGCTCGGTCGACCGGCCATCGAGTATCACGCGTGTAGCACAGAGACGGAGAAATTCGGTTCAATGAATAAACAAGTGCATCACACTTTCTGTATCATCGTACCAAACCACGCAGTCCTTTAGTACGTCCCGCCCAACCATTAGCGAATAAACAGCAGGTCCCAGGCTCCTCGGAGAGACCTCCACGGGACTTGTGCGGAACACATCCCAGATCTGCCCGTCAATCGTTACAACACTAAATCGCTCACACCCACTGAACAACCGGAGGGCTTTCATCCCCTCTCAGCTCATACCTGTCCGCAATAGACCACGTCGCCCGCCTGAGTGCGGCACACCTTTCCTAACAGGAGTACAACCGCACAGGGACGGGCAAGACAGTATTAATCCAACCAACAAGTGCTGCTGCGCTCTGACTCAAACCGACAACACTGAGCTCTAGAGAAACATCATAGTATGACTATCGAATACTCACATCCCAAAAGTGCTAAGCACCGACCGAACGGCAAGTAAAGTTATAATGTTATGGCCTTTCTCGCGGTGCCTCTAAACTACCTTTAAAGCATCTGCAAATCACAAGGCATTACATGGGGACGTGAGGGACTGAGGAAGTCCCACGAGCGCCCTCTGTTTTGTTGTAACACATCCTCAATATATTAGCTTTTGACTGCCCACCGAGTCTTAGAGAAAGCAAAAAGATATTTTCTTATTTCGCCAAGGACCATTATCCTATCTACGAGGACAATCGCTGTTTCGGAGTTTTTGTCGCACATATCGAAGTAGCAGAGTAGAGAAGAATACTGGCATGGCGTGGTATTGGGAGGTCAACGGGGGTTTGGCTCAGGAAGGGAGAGATCCTATCCTTAATGAGAGGCCCGCGCAACTGAACAGCCTTGTAAGTTTTTGTTTTGCCCTTTTCGCCTCTACCTTAGCATCAGCATATCACAAGGCATAAATGAGTGAAAAGGAGGCAGAGTAAGCCCACAGCCCCTCAGATTGGTTGTAAACAAATCCTCAATTTGCTAATAGACCCGTCCGAGTCGTTGAGAAAGCAAAAAGGATTTTGGTTAAGCCAAGCCAGTATCTTCTCATCTACAAGGACATACTCTGTTTTCGGGATTTTTTATTTCCCTCTTGCAGTGCAAGAGTAGAGAAGATACTAGGCATGCTGTATGGGAGGCAGACGGTAGCGCTCCAGGAAGGGAAGAAACTCTCCTATAAGGAGACAGCTCGAACGTGAACGGCTTGTAGAGTTATTGTTTTGCCCCGTTTTCGTCCTCTACCTATAGCATCATCAAATCACAAGGCATTATGGGAAAGGTGCTGAGAAGCCCACAGAGCCCTCTGTTGTTGTAGACAATGCCTCAATTTGCTATTTGACCCACCGAGTCATGAGAAAAGCAAAAAGGGATGTTTTTAGCCAACCAGTAATCTCTCACTACAGACAGACGCTGTTTCGGGATATTTGTCCCTCTTCCATGCAGAGTATAGAAGAATACAGGCTGGCTGTTGTGGGAGGGCATCGTGGGTAGTCTCAGCGAAGGGAAGATCTCTCCTTAAGGAGAGCACCGATACGAACGGCTTGTAAGAGTTTTTAGTTTTGCCTTTTCGCCCTCTACTTAGCATCTGCAATATCACAAGGCATTATGGGAAAGGTGTTGAGAGCCCACAGCGCCCACTGTTGGTTGTAACAAATCCTCAATTTGCTTTTGACCCACCGAGGTCTATGAGAAAGCAAAAAGGATTTTTTAGCCAAGCCAGTTATCTCTCATACTACAGACAACGCTGTTTCTGGATTTTTGTCCTCTTTCAGTGCAGAGTAGATGAAAGAACTGGCTGGCTGTAATGGCAGCAATCGGGGGTAGCTCAGGGGAAGTGAAGATCTCTTCCTTAAGGAGAGCACCGAAACTGAACGGGCTTGTAGAGTTTTATTTGTTTTTGACCTATTTCGTCCTCCTACTTATGCATCTGCATATCACAAGGCAATTAAGGGAAAGGGCTGAGAGCCACAGCGCCCTCATGTTGGTTGTAACAAATCTCAATATTGACTTTTGACCCCACCTAGACTTGATAAAGCAAAAGGAATTTTTTAGCCCAAGCCGGTATCTCTCATCTACAGACAACCAGCTGTTTCGGGAATTTTGTCCCTTCTTCAGTGCAAATTAGAGAAGATAGATCTGGGCTGGCATGTTTGGGCGGCCGATCGGGTTACGCTCAGGAAGTGCAGGCATCGTCTCCTTAAGGAGGACCTTCATACCTATTAACGAACTGCCTTTGCGTCAAAGATTTTTTTTTTTTTTTTTTATGTGAAACTGGGTCAGTTTTAGACAAAACGACTAGTAGCTGCTGACCTCTGGATTGTACAAATAAAAAGGGAGCATGAGAAACAGGACAGTACCCCCCCCCCAGCATGCAGGTACTGAAAAAAAAAAAACCCTTCACCGCGCTGTCAGCAGTGTTAATATGTGATGCTGACAGCTTGTGAAATATCGAGCTGCTGTCACAGTATGATTTACACATTCGGTAACCTGCCAGCAGTTGGGATTTAAAGGAAACATTGAGAAAGAATAAAAAATGCCAAGTGTCCTTCCTTGCCAGATGGGCCTATTCGCTCCCCAAGCTCCTATTATAAAAGGTAATAGTCCGTTGCAACAGTTTATCACAAGAAGTGTGCGACATTAAGTAAATAAACAGCCACTGTGTTAGAATATTCCAAATGTCTGCATTTAAGTAGTCATTAAACTTATCTATTTACCTATACAAATGAGTATGTGCGTATATATACGTATGTACGCAAAATTGCCCCTCCCCCCCACATGTTTTGCTGCTTTGAACCACGTCTTTAGGGTTAACTGAGAATAAGTTCATTGGCTAAAGTGGGGCTTATTTAGTCTCCAGTGCCTAGGGCAGCATAGAAGCTGTAAATACAGCCCTGCCCGTCCGGCCACCTACCAAACTGCCCCGCGGTCCGTCCATCCACCTACCTAACTGGGCCCACGCTGTCCGGGCCTCCTCCCTAACTGCCTGCCAGGTCTACCTACCAAACTTGCCCGTGTCCGCACCCGTTCGCGCGTACCAACCTAACTGCCAATCTGGCCTGGTTTTTACCTAGCTCCAGCTACCTAACCTAATAATCCATCCGCCTGTCTACCTACCTAACTACCCGTCCGCCTGGCTACCTACCTAGCTACCTGCCCACATGGCTACCTAGCTGCCCGGATACTGCCTGGCTACCTAGCCCAGCTACCTAATTACCCGCCTGGCTAACTACATACCTGGCCGCCTACCTATCTCTCTGGCCGCCCGACTGGCTACCTCCCTGGGCAACCTGACTACCTAGCTAGGACCTAGCCTACATCCCTGGGCCACCCAACTACCTACTCCACAACCAACCTTCCTGCCAACTACCTGGCTACCTACCTATGGGGCGAGGCATTAAACTTAAACGACCAGGGCACCAATGGGGGAATTAATACCATTATGGGGACACATATGGATGGGGATACATAGGGGGTGCGGGCACAGGTAGAAATGAATGTATATAAAAGTGAGGAGTCCTCGGTATTTGTGTTGTGCATTCTGTAGGGATGGGTCGTGGCCAAGAGAATTCGAACACGGCGGGTCTGGAGCGGTACGCAGAAGAAAAGGGATAACATGAAAGACTCATCAGACAAGGACGTCAACTGTGAGTCACCAAAATGTATCTGCAGTCTGTGTCAGCTTTGTATCTACCCACTATATGTTGCCAGATGGCAGTAATATTGGTCTTAATTCAGTGACCAGTATATAGTTGGTATTATTTGCAGCGGATCTTTAGGGTGGAGATATGTGGAGAGTTATGTGTCGGAATTATATGGTCTATTAGTATATTGCTGTTTGGCAATATTGGTTTTGGTATACTAGTTTGTAAAAGAAAATGATAGTGGTGATCATGTGGCCGTAATTGCTGGCCTTATTTTTTAAATGTTACTGACATACACAATACAGATAAACTGTACATTGTAAAATCCAACAAGAACTAAATCCCCAAAAAAATGGCGTAATTGCATTTTTTTCTGGGGGCGGGGCTTGATGGGGAGGAGGGGTGGCCCAGGTGCTTCAGCTGTATGGGGCCCTGAAATTGTTGTTGGCAGCCCCTTGCAGCAGGAGCCCATCTAGGTGAATCAGCGAAGTACATAGAAATAATCAGGAAAGTGACAGGAGCAGAGTGAGGATCGGACAGCGGCTTTCTCGAATACTGTAAGGCTCTGGACAGTGAATTGCTCCAGAGAGAGAAATTGTGTCTGGCGAGTTTCTGACCACTCTGCTAGTAAGACTTAGAAAGCGAGTCTTGCCGTTTGGAGATATCTGCTCCATCAAGCGGGAACCTTCACTGTCAAGCTAGCAACTGGCTGGCCATCGTAGAAAGTGTACCGTTTAGTCACATATGCGTTCATGCCAACGAACCCGAGATTTTAGTGCATGCCTGTAGTTAGTTTAGGTTAGGGCAGGTTTAGGATCCAGCCATAAGGGTTACCCCAAGTATGCCCCTCGCTGGATTCGGGCCATTGTAAGAGGGCTTGTTATAGCACTGCTGTTTCATTGCGACCGAGTGCCAGCATTCTGCGACGAGAAATTAGCATTATAAGTTACATATGGGGGAACGACGGGTAGAAAGTCTGGATAAGTACTAAGCTGCAGTGCCTGCATCGGTTGCGAGCGTGCCTCTGAGGACAGTACCACAACAGGATAAATGCCTGTTTTTGTACAGTATTAAAAGGTAGAGGGGTGTTCGACCGAATGTCCGAGACCGCCCACGGGTTGGGTACATTTATTCTTTGTTATCATATGACGGACATCACACTCCCCAGGGGGCACAGGAGACCTGGGGCACAAGGTGTTGTTACACAAGTGTTTTATTGGGATTTTGTTCATTCATTAATTTTCCTAAGAAAGTTCAGTAAAAACAAACTGAGGTGGGAAATGGGAAGTTTGGTTCACTTAGAGTCCGTGACCATTCACTGGTAGTTCCGGAAAGCGTGCCTCGGTACTTGGCTTACAACATGGAGCCGAATGCACTATGTAGCTCCAGTAACACGACAGCGGACACAGGATCCGTCCACAATATTGGATTTAAAGATCATAGTAATCAAATGTTAAATACTGTATCTTTCAGAAACACTGTAGTATTGTCTAATTTTGAGTTAATTTAGAAGGTAACATATATATGATGTCACACATCCTATGGAGCCGCAGCTATTTATAGTGATTTGAGCTTGCTATAGACTGGGTGTTATTAGTAGTGTATGAGGCTGGAATTATTATTCGACAAAGTTGAAATCGGCACGGTTTTATTATGTATAGATGCTGGATTTTTTGAGACCCGGGGTGAGCGATAATTTAGGTTAAAATCTGTGCAAAATCTATTCCTAATATCGCCACCATTTTCGGAGAGAATAAGAGCAGGGTGAGGCTGGGTGATGCGACGTTATGACGGGATGTAGTATTGGTTAGTGGATTGACTGGAAAAAACACAAGACCTCGTTTTAACAATAGAACAAGCCCTTCCAGTTCAGATAGTTTTTTAAAATGTCATGCGGGCCCCGGACAGGGATAGTCCCTTTTCCGTTCCCAAATAAAAAAATGGGTTTAAATAATACTGGGCCCTGGCACTTTTTTTAAATTTTTGGGTCATGGGAGGGTTTTTTTTGGGTCATGCGTGGGACAAAGGGCAGGGAAAAGTGAATGTCTGTGATTTTCCCTTTTTGTGGCTTTTAAAACCTGTTGTTTGCCTAAATGTAGCAAAATATCCATTTGAATGTTGTTTGGGGTTAAAATTTCCCGCTTCTCCAGCCCTGTTTGGGTGTAAAATGAAGGGTTGTTCCTCTTTATAGACTTTAAAAGGTCTTTGGCGAAAATTTTAAATATGAAAATCGGAAATCGCTTGATAAAGCCGATATCGGGCTATCGACCCCCATGGGCGATAGTCGATTTTAATCGCCTTTATCCCCTAGTGTTTTGCTAAACATGGGTTTGAGTTCTATATGTGAGCATAAGAATTAAGGGGTGGTAGACAAAGCCAAATTCTTTAAATGAAAAGAGAGATTGAATAACATGGTGCGGGGGAAAAGGCGAAAATGATGGGAAGAAAGGTGGAACCCTGAAAGCCCCGTACTAACCAAGTGAATTTATAATGAAACAGGCCATGGCACTCATTAAGAGGGCCATTACTAAATTTTCTTGGTTTTGATACGGGAAAGGGAAAATTTATGACCTCAAAAACTCACAACAGGAAATTAAATAACAAAGGAATTTTTTACCCAAAAAGGTCATCAAAATTCAAATTCCCCAAAGAGCTCTAGAAGCTTGAAAACCCCCCCAGAGACCTGCACTTCTCTTTTTTGGCTTTAACCAAAAAAAAAATAAGTTTTCAATTTTTTTTCCTTTTTGGTGCTTTTCAAGTTTAATACCTTTCCCCCCTCTTTATTAAAGGGGAAAAGAAGGTGAAAAGACCTAAGTTTGTGGGAAAACTTTGTTCTTTTTGTTCTTTTTTACCCAAAGTAACAAAATTTTTGTTTCTTTAAAGATTTATTCTTTTATTTTGAAATTTTGTTATAAACGGGGGAAAAAACTCTTTTACGGTTCATGAAAAATTTAAAAAAGAAGGGAAGAAGAAAAAGTTGTGAATTTATAAGTCTTTTTAAAAATATGCTTTTTAACTTTTAAACCAACAATTAATTTCACTGCTTAAAAAATCTTTTGGGTCCCCCTTTTTGAGTCAGTCACTCCGTCTGTGATACAAGATTAGGGAAAATGATTGGGAAATTCCCTTTTAAACCTAACTTGAACATGGTTTGGGAACCTAGGGCAAAATCTGGAGTAACTTTTTTTCAGTAAACCTGATATGACCTTTGGAAGGATACTTTGGCATTTCCCCTTTAAAATCTTTCAAAAACCCTTTTTCCCCAAAGGTATGTTTTCTTTATACATTTAATTGGATTCAAAACTTTTGTAAACAACTGAATATCAATTGGGAAAACTTATTTTTGGGATATAGAAAATCAGATGGGGTAGAAGTGCTGCTCCTTTTTTTATATATTAACTAATGATGGAGAATATACAGTCTCAGGGTGTTGTAGAGTCATAGTTTTCCCTTTTGTAGTCTTCAGAATCCGGATGTTAAGAGTAATGTTAAGAATAATAAAGAGCAAAAAGTGAGGGTGTAATTACTTTTCAAATCTGCTGTTATCTGACATTTTCTGTTTTTTGCCAATGCCATTTTCTGATCTCTTTTATCTATGAAAACCTGGAACACAATCATAAGAATCTACTATTCAGTGAGAGATATCAGTTTGTGCTACTGTCATTTCTCATCCAATTCCAACTTAGCTTTTGATAAAATAAAGCTTAAAGGGGTACTCCCACCTTACACTTTGATAGCATATCGATAGGACCTCTGAGAGTTAAGAGTTCTGCCGAACACATGGCAGGTGGGACCACAGCTATCAGACTTTGATGGCCTATCCTATCAATAAGTCATCAATGTGTAAGATGTAAACACCCCTTTAATTTTCAGAATCTACTGCTTAATGAAAGATATTTTGTTCTTAGAAATAAAATTCATCATCCATCATTTTATACTCATGTTACCAGTAATGGAGAAATATTAATATTTTTTGAGGCTAAGAATTCAAAATACACTCATATAGAAAGTATGTAGCTATAATGAAGTGTTGAGTGGTATATTCTACAAAGTCAGTCCTGAAGTTAAATACTGAAAGGGGAGCAAAGTTATATAGGGTAGATCATAGGGTATAGGGTAGATAAAGAAATACTTATTTTTAATTATTGAAAAGCATTATTTTGGTGAAAGTGCTATAGACTTATGCATTTTTTTTTCTACAAAATTGGGAAAGGTTTTAAATTTTTGTAAATGTTTCATTTAAGAAATGTAAAAATTTTTTTTTTTCCCGGCAGATCATATAAAAGGGGGATTATTTTGATTGATCTCAGCAGTGGCCCCAAAATTCATCATTTGTATCGCTTGTGAGTTTTTAAAAAAAAATATAGTGCGAAGGTCAGGGGACCAGGGTATTCTAGAGTAAAAAGATGGCCCTGAACACACGGACTGGAGCATTTGAATGGGGACATGCGACAAGAATGCATGTAGGGACCGAAGGAAAAAGGTAACATTTCCATCTAAATTTGAGGTGATCCCAATGATTTTTGCCCCATTGCTTTTTCGTCCCAAAATGCATAAAGTAGATAATAAAATTTTTTTGGGAAGTGTATCTTCTACCTCCCTTTAAATTTTTACAATGCCTTTTAAAAAAAGAAAAGCAAAATTTTAACGCCCGAAAAAAATTTTACATTATACCACACAGCTCATTATTCTTACCCATGTGGTCCTGTTTAATTATGGGTACTGTTGGAAGGGCACGGTATATGTTTGATATTTAGTACATCAGCCATGGTAGAACTAATACTAAAGCCAAAAACCCAGAGATAACTTCTGAGCTCTCAAGCTGTTGAGTTTACATTAACTGTGGGACATTTACTTCATGATTTTTCTTCTTTCAGTGACCAGTTACAGATCAAAGAAGGAAAAGTGAGATCTGCAGTTCAACATGTTATGAAATGCAGCCTTGAGAAAGAGAATATATTGGATCCGATGGTCTTACCTCCAGCGGATTGTATCATCAGTGCTTGGCTCCTAGATGTTATCAGCAAAGATCTAAATGATTACATCATATATCTCAGGAAATTCTCAAAATTGTTGAAACCTGGAGGACACTTCCTATTACTTGGGATTTTAGATACAACGTATCTGACAAACGGGAAAGACAAGATTCATGTTTTCAAATATGATGAGGAGTTTGTCAGGAAAGCTCTAGTTGAAGAAGGCTTTGTGATTGATTGCTGTAAGGTGCAGAAAAGAACGGCCGTGAGTGACCTTATTGACTACAAAGCCATATTATTCATTGCAGCTCATAGGGAGAAATAGATCTGAGCAGAAAATGACAAATTAGATGTTCTAGATTGCACTGGGACTTAAGATTTCCCAGTGTATACAGTCAAATGTTTCGCCCATAGGCTTCCATGTAATAACATACATTATACTTTATGGTACATGCATTCTGTGGGATGTCTGCAAAGAAAATGCTTTAATGCCATTTACAACTTATGGTAGGTAATTTGAGATTGTAGCAACATAAGGCTTTTGCGTCAGGAACTAGTGTCTTAGTGAATGTGTTGAACATGCTCACATAACATGATGTGAGAAGAGCTATAGACACTTTTGACATGGAATTATTCGTACATATGTTAGTGGTGACCTTGAGTTAAAAATTTGCTTTTAATTTTAAGTTTCAATCTTATTTTTTAGCCTCTCTTTAACTACTTAGCATCTATAGTCGGTGGGCAGCGCAAGTCTTCTTTCTGTAGCAACGTCTTTTGCATCTCACTCTGCTGTAACTGAGCTAGGAACAGAGCTGTAGTTAATAGCTCCGTTCCTAGAGCAGTCTCTGTAGGTGCCGGGGAGCCGAGGAAGTTTCCGATCTTAACCAATTGATTGCCATGGTCAGTGATCGCAGCATAACCAAAGGGCATTCCCATGCTCCGTCGGTTAATCGGGACTCCTAGTAACCAGATGGGGTCTGGGCAATGTCTTTGCAGTCAGTCCTGGGGACGCAGCATAGACCCAGGGCTGTCTGTGTAACAGGCCTGCAGTCAGGGCACACTGTGTGCTGCCCTTATTGCAGCCTGTGTCATATTGACACAGATTGTAAAGTATTAGCATATTCATGTGTCCGAATAGTTGAGTGAACAGTAAAAAGTTCTATAGTAGTTCAATTAGAACCTCGAATTTTGGGGGTTTGGTTCGAAGTTCTATTTGAACTCGAACTTCAAACCCCATTAAAGTCAATGGGAGAAGATTTTCTGGTTAATTTTTATACCAAAATAGCTGAGGAGAAGCTGGAATTACCATCCATAACAGTAAACTGGATACATGGAACAACTTAATGAAGAAAATTTGGCTCTAAGAGTGACAGAAAAAAATTGAGAGACTAAAATACTTCATTCCTTTCAATAGCTAACTGAAAAGATGAGGACAGCTTAGAAGCAGGGGCGTAGCTATAGGAGGTGCAGTGGTAGCAGCTACTACGGGGCCTTGCACATTGAGGGGGCCAAAAGCCCCTTTAACACATAGGAAATTTGGATGACGATGTGTTATACAATTACTGAACCTCCAAAGCTGCAAAATCAGAACTTTTGGGCACTGAGTATGATTTAGCACATCCAAGCACTCTGTATAATATATATATAATATAATATATATAATTATATATATATATATATATATATATATATATATATATATATATATATATATATAAAAGAGTTAGATGTTATGTTAGCCTTAAAATGTCGCCAAATAACAGCTTCTGGGTGTGGGAAAGATGCAGCCAGCAATACCAAACTCCCTAACTATTGCTGTCTATGGAGAGGAAAATGTTATCTAAGTAAGAGCAGTCTGTACAGTACAGAGAGTGAGCTGAAAATGGCGTTCACAAGGCAATACAGTGAAATATATATAACATGGTCATGTGATTTTAGCAGCCAATGAGAGCCCTACACCTCAGCGATGATGTTTTTGACACTTCTCTGTGCTTTATACTGATTGGATGGTGATTGGTTGGCGGCCAAAAGTGCAGAAAACTGCAGAAAATGAAATTGAAAATGATGTGATGAATTAGAACTAGAACTTTACACTAATAAACAGTAAAATGTTCGGTTTGGTTCGAGTTCTTAAAAAAAAAAAAAATCGAGAAGTTCTACTAGAACTGAACTTTTCTAAAACAGTTCGATCAACACTAATCCTAATATATTATGAAGTGTAAAATAAAATTATAAAATAATTATCCCTTCATGGGATATAAAAAAAAGTAAAAATCATAAAAAGGGTGAACAAATAAAATAAATAATAAAATAAATATTTAATAAAAAATGATTGTGTCTACATTACACACACACAGACAAAAATAAAAACTTACACATATTAGGTATCCACATGACCGTAATAACCTGTAGAATTAATTTAACAGGCTATTAAGTGTGAAATGTGAATGATGATAAAAAATAATAAAAAAAAAAACAAACAGAAATGGAAAAAAAAATATGCAGTAATTCATATGCAAACTCAAACTATGCCCCCCAAAAATACAACTTCTCCCACTTAAACAAGTCCTCATACAAGTGAGTTTAAAAAAAAAAAAAAAGTTACAACTGTTGAAATGCAGGGAGACAAAAACTAAAAAATATAGCTGGTCATTAAAGGGGTTTCTCACTGCAAACATCAGATCTGTACATATGGATATAGTAAAAATTAGCAATTATGCAAATGGTTTGTATTAGGTACATGATTTAGTATGGCAGCTGTTAAGTAATTTGTGCATGTGTAATGCAAGTTCTTCAATCTCGGGTCTTGTCGCTCCCCATTGGCAGTTATGTGCTCTCTGTGCTGGGTGCCGGCCATTGAGTAATCTGTGTCACTTCTTTTTTAAACCATAATTTTTATTGAGATTATAACAGTTATACAAAAAAGAAAGAAATTTCCCAACACAGGGGAAAAAGAACATAACAAATTAAATACATTGCCATGAAATACACTCAGATAAAAATTGACATTTTGTTTCTTCAGTAGAGATATTAGGCTAATAATGGTCTGCGGAGCGAATGTTCAGCAAACGAAAACTTTAACCCAAGAGCAGAACTAAACAGCTTAGTAAAAAATAGAATAAATATCAACAAAGTAACCAATCACAAAGTACTTAGACGCAGTCCAAAAATGTCCATTTATTTTTATTTCCACTACCAGTGTGGAGGAATCGCCAAGCAGTTTCACAGTTAAAATAGAATTGACTCTACATTGATATTTCTGCATTACTCAGATCATCTGCCGAATTTCCCGTGAGCTGCAATGGTCAGCTCCAGGTGGCCGAGGCAAAAGATGGATAAAGGACAGTTTTTGGAAAGACAATGATAATCATCTAAGGTCAGTCGAGTATAGCCAGTTGTGGAGAGAAATGAAATGTTAAATTGAAAAATTCTTGAGCCATTGACCCAACCCTGAGACCACAACTTTTTAACAACAGGACATGACCACCACATATGCATAGGGGTTCCATACACTAACCACATGGCACGATTAGCTCTCCAGCAAAGATTTGGAATAATCCAGGGAAAATATGGAAAAAGATTCTGTTAAGGTACCCCCCCACCTAAGTGGATTTTCTTCATGATTTCCAAGTGTTTACACACCTTGAGAACTTGATAGAGCGCGCAGCTGCTAACGATCCAATCCCCTCATTTTAGATTTTACATTTAGTTCTTTTCAATTAAGAAAATAGCTATGGGGATGATTGAAATGTAACTGATAACCATGGTTATAGAAAATGTAATCCCTTCTCATATCTAGTAACAGTATTCAAAAAATGGCCCTTAGTATGAACTCCACTTCCAACCTCACCAAGTGTTGCAATCATTCAAAAACATGCCTAACTTGAAAGATATTTGTATAATGTAGTTTTGGGCAAATATTGAAATTCTGAGTTAAGTCAGAAAAAGGTTTAAGTTGTCTCATCACAATAAAAAGGTCAATCGATTGAATCCCCTTAGATATTCCAATCATAAAGGGAGACGAGAGGGATACATAACTGAAGAATTAAAATCGGACACAACGACTTGAAATAGGTATTAGATGATCTTCACTACATATATGTTCCAAGATAGAAAATAGAGTTTGAAGAGAGGTAGGTCCCACTAGTAGGGTATAGTAATCCCTAAAAAGTAATGCAATAAGGAGATCTCAACAGTTGTAGGGTAGCAGGGTGGCGTTTTTCAAAGCTGGGACCAGTGATGTAATGCTTGGATTATTCCACAGAAAGTAGCTGGCATCCAAAATAGATGCTGCATTATACAATGCATGGTTGGGCACAGACATACTCCCTTATTGGAACTGTAAATACAAATATCGTCTATAACAATCTAGGCCTCTTTGCCCCCAAATAAATTTTAGTAATAAGGATTGTAGTTTTTTTATAACGAGGAAGGAAACACAAAGGCAGGACATCCTACATACTGTACATACAGATATTTAGTAAAAGCATCATTTTAACAACATTAATCCTTGCGATCCAGGATAAGGGAAGAAGGATTTAATCTATCAACTCTGAGACTAAGATGTCATACTACAAAGTCAAGTTAACCGCTAATAGTATTTTGTAATGAATAAAATATTTTTTATACAAGATAGGAAATAAAAGTGTCAGAGCAAATAAACTGAAAGCGGGAAAGGTCTGCTAGACCTGAAGGTTCCACAATGCAAAGGCATCAGGACAGATTTAGTTAAGTTTAGGATTATAGTATGTCACCTTTACTATAAGCTTCTAAAAGTATTGTAGTCAAAATGTGGAATTGAGGAGCAGGTTCTCAACCCATAATCAGAAATGACGTGCCGCATACAGACTGATTTTATGTTCGTCTTCCTGCGGCAATCAATACCACTGGTAAAAGGTTAGAACTTCTGATACTTTCTGTTCTGCCAAGGCTCTATACAAAGCGTGAAGAAAGGGGGAAAGAGGGCAACCTTGTCGGTACCATTAGATATGGAAAGGCCTTGGAAAGAAAACCGGAAGCACCAATACAGCATCCGCGGAAGGGGAGTGTAATACAAGAGGCGTAATCTGCACTGTAAATCGCACCAGAAAAGCCAAATTTTTTCAATACTCTTAATATATCCCAATTAATTCTGTTCAAAGGCTTTCTCTGCATCTAAGTATATAAGGGCCGAAGGGTTTTATTAGAATTAATTAAATGCAAGACATCTAATACTTCTACGAACACCATCTCTGGTTTGAGCCTTTCCACAAAACCTACTTGATCCAATTTACTCAACGAATGGGAGGAATGTCGTTTAACCGGGAGGCATAAAGTTTAGAATAAAATTTTATTTCACAATTCAGCAAAGATATGGTCTTAGTGATGACTAAGTCTGAAGGTTACCCGGTTTTGAGGGATAGTGGTCACCGTTCAATGAAGCATTATCAGAGGGAGGATCCTTTATCAATTATTGATCTGGAAAATGGAACCATATGGGGAAGAAAATGGGTTTAAATAATATTGTAGTACTACCCATTTGGAATACCATCTGGCCGGGTTCTTTGTTAAGTTTGTATGAGTTAATAGTTTTTTTTCTAATACCATCCATAGTAATTGGAGCATTCAGTGGCATCCAGGTCTCTTCAGTTAAAGCCCGGAAAGCCAGCTTATTTAGAGAACTTGTTAATTTTGATCTGTGTCAAATTGAAGGAGATTAGGGTCGTCCCTTAAATTAGTAAAGGAATGTAATCAATCCCAAAGGAATTGGAAGATAAGTTTGGGGGTCCCTAATTTTGCCCTTATCTGGAAGTGGAAATATAAGGTATTTAAGAACGGGCTTGAAAGAGTCTAACCTCTGCGCGCCAACCAATTAGTAAGGTCAGTCTCCTGAATATAAAAAGTCAATTTTAGTTTCAGCCAATATGATTCATGTTCTTTTAAATAAAATCTCCGTAAAAGAATTCATTGTTAATAAGTTCTTTTTTCACATCTAGGTTTGGGTTAAGTTTTTAAACTTTTATCTAATTTCTTAATGTTGTCCAAGATCTTATATAACCTCTGATTCATAGGCCTTTTTTTCTTTAGATGCTAACTTCATATGCGAGATACCCTCTAATATATGCCCGTGTGGGCACACCATAAAGATTCTAAGGAAGGAGCAGAAGGAGGAATTAATATTGAATAAATTCCCTGAGGGCTCCCGATACTTCCGAAGAAATTGTGCAGATTTTAACATAAACAGATTCATCTCACAAAGAACACTTGGAGATGTTTCTCATATGGTCTGATAAGGAGAGAGTTATAGGAGGTGGTCGGACCAAGTGTAATGGCCTGATTCAGTATTGTCGCACATTCACAAGATTGCTTTTTTCTGATCTAGGAGAAAAAGTCAATCCCGAATGGTAATTTTGAGGCGGAATAAAAATGTATAGTCTATCACATTGGAGTGTTGGAGTGTAACTCCAAGGGTCATGTAGATTTTCCTTCTTGTGTTAAAATTTAAAAGTTCGGGATTATATTCTGCAGCACCCATAGAACTGTCAAGTCAAACCTATCCATGACTAGATTAAAATCTCCAAAATGAATAAACCTCCCTCTACATATTGCCCTAGCCTTTAGATATTGTGGACTTGACAATGATTACTGCCAGTATTTTCGGGGCGTAAAGGGAAATGGATTGTGTAAGGTAATCGAATTTATTTCACATTGCAGGATGATATATCTATGGTTATGGTCACTAATTGAATTAATAAAGGTGAATGCTACCAGAGTCACCTTAATAAAAACGAGCGATACCAGCTTTTTTAAACCTGTGAGAGAGTAAAATAAGAGTATGGAAATTATTTATTCCTTTAGTCTCCCAGAATCCGAGCAGTTAATGGGTCCCCTTGAGACGCAAACTATATCGCTTTAGATTTTTAAAACATCTCTCCAGAAAATGGAGCGTTGTACCCGAATTAAGGGCATATAAAGAGATAATTTTAAAACCATTATGAATCAAGAAGAGGACAGCAATACGAGATACAATAATGTTATGTCCAGAAGAAGATTGTTAAATACAGGACTACAAAGTAAAGAGATTGTATTTCATGGCCTAAACAATAACAACAGTAAACCAAGTAACAGCAAAGACATTGCAAACTAAATTATTTCCTCAGTGGAAATAATGTATTGGGAAAGTATCTCTGCAGGCACTTACAGAATGTGAGCAAAGCCCACCTTCAAGAAGTAACTAAGGGCGCAACAATGAAGAGAGTCATACTCAAGGAAACAGTAGTATAGCGCATTCACCAGATTCCAGGCTCAATCCATCTGTATCTTGTTTTCTAGAATAATTGGTGTTTCTCTGACCAGATTGGGAGTGACAGTTCCGGTCCTATCCTTCTTCTTTCGTGCGTGTAGAATTTGTTGAGTGACAAGCAGTTGTTCCATGAATCTTAATAAATCTTTTTAGCATAGCAGGAGGACGCGAAGCAGACATTTGTATAATTGTCCCCTGGAACCCCCAGTGATCATGCAATACAAACATCATACCTCCCTGATATCTTGAGGAAAATGCCGTGCTATTCTTTCCTCTTTAGAGCATTGTCCCCTGCAGTGAAGGTCGGGGTAGATTGAGGCGATATGTTCCCTTAAATCCACCTCATGGAAGGTCACAGAACTTTTTCCCTGGATGGCTTTAAGAAATTGTTCTTTAGTGCGAAAGAATGGATTTTTTGCAATACATCCCTAGGAAAAGAGGGGAATGTGTTTTGCCGGGTTTAAGGTAGGCGATGATGCGGTCTACAGTTTAAGTCTAAGAGATAAGCTTCTGGGTAGAACAATAGCCATTAGATCGTATAAGAATTGTGGGAGAGAATTCTGTTGGTACTGCTCCGGAATACCTCTTATAGACTTATATTGTTTCTTCTGGAGCATCTTCAAGATCTAGAACGTTTGGAGATAGATTTTTACACTTCCTCTGTCAAGGTCGGCAATTAGCATCGATCATAAATTGTGTGATTTAGCAAATTCCCGCCATCTTATTCAAACTCAACGTGTTCTGTTCTGGAGACTAAGGCTTGTGATGTCAGGAGAGAAATTCAACCCTCATCTGTTTAAAGTCAGATTGTACGACTCCCCTGTATGAGGAGAATAGACGTTGCCAGGGACCTTTCCAGTAACATGAGCTTGGTTCCATTGGATCCTGAAGGTCTAGATCTACAGAATCTGGGCGTGATGAAGATTTATGATAATGGAGGGATTGGATACGTTTATCGATCCTGGGAATTGGAAGATGGATTTTGAAAAAACTCAGTAATTTAGTAGGTTGTGTCTTTGTGATCTTTTAGTATACCCGCCCATGGTCGCTGTAATAGGGAGGTCTCCACTCTCCCCAAACTTCTTACTCCAGAAAGCACCATTAATTCATTCAGCAGGAAAAGCACAGTAGTTGGAGAAATCCCTTATTATGCAGTTAGCTGAAAAGTCTGACACCATTTCAGAAATCCTAGAGCCTGTCAGTGAAGTGTTTATACAAAGATGGCAGTACAAGTGTAAATAATCAGCCAGATATCATGTGGTTTCCACGGCAATGGTGTGAGCAGGGAGAACAGTTTTATAGCCAATCCCTGCAAGAATACAAACCCCAGTCCTGGCTATTGAGAAATAAACTGCCTATCATGAGGAGTCAGCTGACCAGATATAACACATACACATGCCAACTCTCACCGTTTTGCGGGGGTTCCCCGCTATTTGGGGTCCCCTCCCGCCCCTTCCCTGGGAGTTGGCATTTCCTCCCGCCGCTGCAGCTGCGGGGGTCCTTTAAATACCCGCGGCGCAAGAGAGTAGCGTCTGGTGCGCTACTCTTGCGCCGCGGGACCGCTCCTACAGGCCGGGTGCAGAGCGGCCGCAGCGGCGCTACACCCGCCCGCGTGTCTCACGTGCGGTGGAAGAGGCAGGAGGAATCGCTCCCCTCCTACCCTCTCCCCCTGTATTTACGGCGCTGTGTGATGCGCCGTACATACAGTGTCAGCGGCGCAGGGGAAGTGACGCAGCGACTGCAGGGGTAGTGAACGAGCGGCTGCTCTCACTTCCCCCTGCGCCGCTGAAGATATCGTTCGTGAGCGGCCTGGCGTCTGCATGAGCCTGTAAGATTAAGTTGATTTAATTATTGTTATTTTATAAGCTTTAGGGGGCTCTACACTGGCTAACAGAGAGGGCAACTACCTGGCAACAAAGGGGCATCACCTGGCAACAGAGGGGGCACTACTGCCAACAAAGGGTGCACTACCTGGCTAACAGATGGGGCACTACCTGCAACAGAGGGGGCAACTACGCTGGCAACAGAGGGGCACTACCTGGCAACAATGGGGGCACTACCTGGCTATAACAGATGGTGCCTACCCTGTCTACCAGAGGGGGCACTACCATGGCAACAAAGGGCACTACCTGGCAACAAAGGGGCACTACCTGGCTAACAGATGGGGGCACTACCTGGCAACAGAGGGGGCATAAAACATGCAACAGAGGGGGCACTAACAGGCAACAGCAATGGGGGGCACTACCGGCAACAGAGGGGGCACTACCTGGCAACAAAGGGGGCAGCTAACTGGCTAACAAAGGGGGGCATCTACCTGGCGTAACAGATGGGGGCACTACCTGCTAACAGATGGGGGCACAAACTGGCTAACAGAGGGGCACACCTGGCTAACAGATGGGGGCACTACTGGCTAACAGATGGGGGCACTACCTGTGCCTAACAATGGGGCCCTACCTGGCCAACCATGGGGGCACTACTGTCAACCAGCATGGGGCACTACCTGGCTAACAATGGGAGCACTACCTGGCTAGACGATGGGGGCACTACTTGGCTAACGATGGGGGCACTACTTAGCTAACGATGGGGGCACTACTTGGCTAACAGATGGGGCACTACTTGTCTAACAGATGGGGCACTAACCTGGCTAACAGATGGGGGGCACTACCTGGCTAAATGGGTCACTCCTGGCCTAAAAGAGGGGGCACTACCTGGCTAACAGATGGGGGCACTACCTGCTAAACAGAGTGGGGACTACCGTGGCTAAAAGATGGGGCACTACCTGGCAATAAGATGGTGGCAACTACCTGGCAACAATTGGGGCACTACCTGGCTAACAGATGGGGCACTACCTGGCAACAATGAATGAGGGGCAACTAACTTCTAACAAGGGGGCACCTACCTGTCTAACAAAGGGGGCACCAACCTGGCTACATAATTTTGCTTCTACCTGGCTACAGATGGGCCATCTACTTTGGCTACAAGAGGGGCATCTACCAGCCCTGTAGGGGACTAACCTGGTTCAAGGGGGGCTACTACCTGGCTTATAAGGGCATCTACCTGGTCCTTTTCTTCCAAAGCCGTTATGGCAGTTAGGTGTAGTGGGTGTGGCGTTTTGAAGGGCGTGGCATACCGACAAGATGGGCGTGTCATGCAAATTTTTGCGCCGGAGGCGCCGCCGCTTAACGCCAGCCGCCCACTAGAGTCTCCTGCTTTTTTCAACTTTCAAGAAGTTGGCAAATATGATAAAAACACCCACAGCTCTGTTATCTCTTTCATCCAAATAATAAAAGTGCTCTCTGGGGACTGAGGTATGTCAGCCTGGGAGTGTAGCAGGACCCTTGATGTGGGGTAGATGCCGCAATAGTCATTCTCCTCTCTTTACTTATTGCTGCTGAGATGCAGAGATGAGAGTCCACCTCAGGGGAGAACTCGAGAGATCCAAGAGGCTTCGACCATGAGCAGTGCATCTCGACCAGGAGTGAAGTCAGCTGCTGTCGTGCAGTGAGGCAGACAGTAACTCAGCTCAGCAGAAGTTGCCAGCCGGATTCAGTCCTACTGCTTGTACCTTCTGCCAGTCAGTACGGAGTGACTGGAACGCCGTCCTGTTTGAATCGCCGGCCGTAACCATGAGCCCTGAGCAGAGCCCAGGGTTCAGAGAGTGAAGCGGTTTATGCAGGTAATGTAACCCAGAATCACGGTGAATGCAGATTTAGTAGAGCCGGTTATAAGCTATGTTTTCCTCAGAGCTCAAAGATTATGTGACCAGCTCCATGCTGTGCCATGCCACGCCTCCCAATCTGTGTCACTTCTATAGGTCTGTGTTCTCCTTGTCTTTCTCTCACTCACTACTGAGCTGTGTGAAACAGGTTGCCTGTGCTCCTCTCTGCTCCTCAGCATCTCTGGCTTTCATCCAGGAGCTACATCTGAGAGGTCGAATGGTGCCTGTCTCTGCTCCGCTTTGCACCCCTTTTCCAATGACAGCTTACTCATAAGGGTAAGGGCATGTAATTTGCCTGAAACGCGTCAATCTTTTGGGCATCATCTTTTTGTAGGGAAGATGCCACAACTATCCCTCTTTTGGATCTTGAAGTTTTATGATTTTTTGCAATAAATTTTGACCATTTTAACGGAGTATTGTCCTGGAACGCCTCATCAAGCCTTTCTTGCTACATAAACAAAACCATATTCCCTGATCACCTGATACAAGACTTTCTATAGGCCTCCAGAGACCAGCCAAAATCCTGATATGGAACATGAGAACGGCCACCCACCCTACGCTATCTCCGTTGTGGGAAAGCCAGCCCATTCCTTGCCACAAAGCAGCCAGCAGCCATGCTAGTTACACATGTCAGCAAGCTACAGCTACTGACACAAAATAGCTGGCTTCCCCCATCGAGATCAGGTCCTCAGTGGCATATCTGTAGCAGATCTCTGGCTGCAAACCACCTAGTGGCAGAAACATACAACTGTCTGTAATATATATATATACTATATATATATATAGATATAGTAAATAGAAAAACCGTAACTTTCAAGCGTCCGGTCCCTCTAGGTAAAATATAAAATCAATATTCCTTTATAGGATAAGTTTTATAGTAATAAAAGTGATTGTTCCCCATAAAATATGCATAAAACCTAACGCGTTTCTCGCGGCACCACCCGCATCATCAAGAGTTCAAGTTCCGAATCCCCCCCTACTTGGCGGCTTTTATAGTAAGTCCAATTTACATAATTAATCAAGTCAGTTGTTCATCTATCTCAATTGACAACCAGTTAAAGATACAAATAAAATAACCTAAAACAATTTTTCTAGAGCATAAAAAAGAGATATATCAGCAACAATGACATTAAAACCACTCTTGCTAGTGACATGAATGTTTGACTTAACCAATGAGTCTTGCTATAGTTATATTTTGTGATATTCATCTACTCCTGCCGGCTCACTATCATCATATGTTTGCGCTTAACAGTAAGATCCCCAACATAGTGTGTCTAGAACTCCAGTAGCTTTATATGTAAACCAATATTAGATACATATGTTTCTCAAGTATATGCTGGACATATATATGTTCTAAAGTAGATTGTTCTAAAATAGATTGTCGGTCCTGTCTGTTTATTGAAATCCGGGATCTATTAACAATCATATATATTTATCATAAACATATCACAATTTAATGCCAGTGAACTCACTGCTGTAATCCCATTCGATTGGTTTCTACTATTATAATTATTGCGAATGATATAATCGCTGCTATAGTTTATGAATAGTGGTTTTTGCTATTCTAGCTCCCTATCTTGGATTTGTCGTTTGTTATAATACTCATATATGTTAGTCTACCTCACCTTCATGATCATATGATAGAAGCAGCTTAATTTATGGTATTCTATTTTTTTACGATACCAAATGAAAAAGACCCCCTTATTGAGTACCATATGTACTCGTCAAATATTTTAGCTCCAAACCAGTATGAATAATATAATCCGATTGTTAACCACCAATTAAAATTAACAAACATAAATATTTTCAACTAGGTATCAATAAAATTAATTTAAATATGTTAATAAAATGTTAACCTCCTGTTATCAATCTCCCTCAGGGAATATTCACTAAAATGAGACAATAAGTTATATGTATACTATATGCCAAAAGAGACCACCGGGTTCTAGTTATATATAACGTATGGAGAAAGGAATTAGTCCAGATTAATCCGGGTTACTGTTACTATCTATGATGGGGGTTAATATACAAGTGTATATTAAACCGACTCACGTATAAATAGTATTTAACAGGGAATTTAACAAGGAAAGATGTTTTTTGATGTAGGAAGATGGACTAGTTGCGGATCAATTCTACTATTTCATTGAGACCCTGTGGATGAACAGTTTTTAATGTATACATCCAAAACAACTCCCTTTCTGCAGTTGTTGAAATCTATTCGGATGTTCTCCGGAACTCTATCCTATGTGAGTGATTTTAAGTCTCAAAATTTTTTGATGCACCTCTAAAAATGATTCTCTACACTTTGTTTAGTGTCTCCCTTTTTAATGCTGCATCTATGACCATTAAGTACGTATACCACAATGAACATATAGTTAACCCACTATAGAAATGCCACCATTGCAACTGGATCACATAGATAACATAATTTTGATTTACAAGATAAGTGAATTTTATCTGAATGTTTCTTTTGTCACAGTCCGATTTCAATGTTTTTAGTACTAAACGATACTCCGACAACATAGCATCCCGGAGCTTTACATTGGACACTGCCTCGGTCCGGGGTTGATTCACTTCTGTTTGGCATCTCATTTTTTTGTTGTTGATATTCTACTATGGTGCTCAAGAAGGCCTTTTAATCGTGCCCTCCTATATATGAATAGATGGCTTCTCAGGAATAATTTATTTAAAATAGGATCTTGTAAAATAAGGTGCCAGTGCTTGTGTAAAACTCCTTTGATTTTTCTATAGGAGGTATTGTATTGTGTAATCAGCGCACAATCAACCGAGAAAGATTTTCTCAATAACTGGTATGTGCAGACTTAGTTAGACAATCTTTCTGAGATAAAACACCAGTTTTCATGTATGCATCCTTTAATAATTGTTTTGGATAATTCTTGTTCTTAAAGCGCTCTTCCAATATTTTAGCCTGTTCTTTAAAGGTAACATCTTCCATACAGTTTCTCCTGACCCTTTTTAATTGGCCGTAAGGGATGTTTGTAAGCCAAGGCTTATAATGTGCACTAGAAAATTCAATATAGCTGTTGGTGTCTACTGCTTTAAAGAAATTGGATGTAATGAATCGACCCTCTGCCTGAGAAATTTTTAAATCCAGGAATTCAATTTCCCGGTGATTATATTGAAATGTGAAGGAAATACCAAATACATTGTCATTCAAATGCGCTACGAATTTCGGTATTAATTCCTGGGGGCCTTGCCACACAATAAAAAGATCATCAATAAATCTTCTAAAAATAGAGACATGTTGGTAATCATGATGTGTATACATGTGTTCCATTTCAAAGCGACCCATAAATAAGTTAGCGAACGCGGGCGCCAATTTTGAGCCCATCGCAGTGCCTCTTGACTGCCAGTAGGTGGCGCCATCGTATTGAAAATAGTTGTTTTCTAAAACATATCTCAAACCTTTTACTATAAATGTTCTGAAGGGATCTGTGATAGTCTCGTCCTTATTCAGAAAATACTCAACGCACTCTATTCCCAGATTGTGCTGAATATTAGAGTACAACGATGACACGTCTAATGTTAAAAAGGTACAAGTTTCTTTAATTTCTAGATCCGACAAAATTTCGATTAGGTGACCCGAATCTCTAAGGTGGCTGTCTAGTTCTTTTACATATTTTTGTAGGTGTAGGTCAATAAAATGAGACAAGTTACTCGTAGGTGAATTTATGCTCGATATTATCGGCCTCCCCGGTGGTGACATTAGACACTTGTGTAACTTGGGAAGATAATAGAAAAACGGTGTGTTTGGTTCTCTGTTGAATAAGTAGTGTTTTAGTTTATTATCTATTACACCATCCCTTAAGGCTTCTTGGAAGAAAACATTTAATTCTTTCTGGATGTCAGGGAAGGGATCATGGGGGCATAGCTTATAGTATGTTTGATCTGCGAGAATATTTAAGGATTCTTTATGGTAATCACCATAGTTGAGGAGAACCACTCCTGTTTTTTATAAAACGAACTATTTCAATACGATGCGCCACCTACTGCCTGTCAAAGGCCACTGCGATGGGCTCAAAATTGGCGCCCGCGTTCGCTAACTTATTTATGGGTCGCTTTGAAATGGAACACATGTATACACATCATGATTACCAACATGTCTCTATTTTTAGAAGATTTATTGATGATCTTTTTATTGTGTGGCAAGGCCCCCAGGAATTAATACCGAAATTCGTAGCGCATTTGAATGACAATGTATTTGGTATTTCCTTCACATTTCAATATAATCACCGGGAAATTGAATTCCTGGATTTAAAAATTTCTCAGGCAGAGGGTCGATTCATTACATCCAATTTCTTTAAAGCAGTAGACACCAACAGCTATATTGAATTTTCTAGTGCACATTATAAGCCTTGGCTTACAAACATCCCTTACGGCCAATTAAAAAGGGTCAGGAGAAACTGTACGGAAGATGTTACCTTTAAAGAACAGGCTAAAATATTGGAAGAGCGCTTTAAGAACAAGAATTATCCAAAACAATTATTAAAGGATGCATACATGAAAACTGGTGTTTTATCTCAGAAAGATTGTCTAACTAAGTCTGCACATACCAGTTCTGAAAATCCTACCTCGGTTGATTGTGCGCTGATCACACAATACAATACCTCCTATAGAAAAATCAAAGGAGTTTTACACAAGCACTGGCACCTTATTTTACAAGATCCTATTGTTAAATAAAACAATTAATTCCTGAGAAGCCCATCTATCATATATAGAGGCACCGAATTTAAAAGGCATCTTGGCACCAAGTAGAATAACAACAACAAAAAAAGATATGCCAAACAGAAGTGAATCGACCCCGAACCGAGGCAGTGTCCAATGTAAAGCTCCGGGATGCCTATGTTGTCGGAGTATCGTTAGTACTAAACACATTGAATCGACTGTGACGAAAGAAAAATTTCAGATAAAATTCACTTTATCTTGTAAATCAAGAATAGTTATCTATGTGATCCAGTGCACTTGTGGCATTCAATACGTGGGTCGTACTATATGTTCATTGAGTATACGTCTTAATGGACATAGATGCAGCATTAAAAAGGGAGACACTAAACAAAGTTGTGAGCGATTCATTATTTCAGGAGGTGCATCAAAAAAATTTTGGAGACCTTAAAATCACTCCCATAGATAGAGTGCGGGAGGGGAAAGGGGGGGGGGTGTCTGGGGTCGGCCGAATAGATTTCAACAACTGGCAGAAAAGGGATTGTTTTGATGTATACATAAAAACTGTTTCATCCACAGGGTCTCATGAAAATAGTAGAATTTGACCACGCCACGTAGTCCCATCTTCCTACTCAAAAACATCCTTTCCTGTTATAATTTCCCTGCTAATACTATTCATAGTGATTCGGTTTAAAGAACACCTGTATATAACCCCCAATCTAATGATAGTAAGGTACCCGCTTACTATCTGGACTAATTCCTTTCTCCATGCGTTATATACAACTATGAACCGGTGGTCACTTATTGGCATAATAGTATAATATAATTTATTGAGTCTCCTTTAGTGAAATATCCCTCGAGGAGATGAAATAACAGGATGGTTTAACATTCTATTAATATATTTAAATAATTTTAATAGACCTAGTTTTAAAATATGTATGTAAATTTTAATTGGTAGTTAAAAATCCGGATATATTATACATACTGTTTTTTGGATAAAATATTTAGAACACTACATATGGTACCTCAATAAGGGGGTCTTTTTCATTGGATCTAAAAACATAGTAATACAATAAATAGAGCGCTTCTATATATGAACCATGAGGTGTAGGTAGACTACCTATATGAGTATTTATAAAACACGACAACCTAAGGAATCGTGGATGGCTAGAATAGCAAAACACTATTCATAAACTATAGAAAGCGGTTATATCATTCGCAATAATTTTAACATTATAAACCAATCGAATGATATTACAGCTGGAGTTCACCGACATCAATCGTGATATGTTTATGATAAATATATATGATTGTTAATAGATCCCAGATTTCAACAAACAGCCCAGACTGACCAATCTATTTTAGAACAATCTCTTTAGAACATTAGTATATGTACCAGCATATACTTGCGTAACATATGTTATCTGAAATTAGATACCATATAAGCTACCAGATTATCTAGCCACACTATGTTTGGCTCTTTTAGTGGCAAACATATGATGATAGTGAGCCGGCAGGAGTAGATGAATATCACAAAATATAACAATAGCAAGACTCATTGTCTAAAGTCAAACATCTCATACTCAGCAGAGTGGTTTTTAATTCATTGTTGCATATTCTCATTTTTTAAGCTCCTAGAAACTGTTTTAGGTATTTTATTTGTAACTTTAACAGGTTGTCAATTAGAGGATTGATTGAACAACTGACTGATTAATTATGTAAATGAGACTACTATCAAATTCCCCGCCAAGTAGGGGGATTCGACTATGTCCTCTGATGAAGCGCGGTGTGCCGCGAGAAACCGTTAGGTTTTATGCAATACTTTTAGGGTAACAATCACTTTTTAATAATAACTATCCTAAAAAAGAATAGGTGATTTACTATAATACCCTCGAGAGCGCTGGAAAGTCCCGGTTTTTTCTATTTTACTATTGAGTTTTTACCGGAGCGTGCTCGCACACGGTTCAACGGATACCTGTGCTGCCCAAGACGAGGGGAAAATCCGAGGAGATACCTATGCTATTTTGAGAGTTGTGCCGTTCATTTATCCGCACAACTCCTATAGGTAAAGCGCAGACCGATTACTTCACAAATATACATGTGTGTACATATTTCAACCATTGTGCCGCTTTCTCCTTCTTTTCCCTATTTCATATATATAAAAAATATACACTGCATATATATATATATATATAAATTAAATATATACTATATATATATAAACCTTATATATAAATATATATATATTATAAATTGTGACGAGCTTCACAGCCTTAGGCCACCATCTTTCTTGGCCATCCTGGGGTAGCTTACCTCCGGGATCGCCGTGTTTTTGGTAAAACGTACTATGGCACTTCACCAACATACGCACACCGACAAAAGCTTCTTCTTAACACTCCACGCTGTTTATTCCAGCACAGGTTTTACAGCAATGGCATACAAGCGAACCATAAACAAAATTCTACAGCCTTCTAGCCACTAACTAACACATATTTGCCGTCTCTATCCTGTGGCCTGGATCTACATCCCGCACAACCAGCAAACACTACACACATTCTCCACTGGTTCTCCGGCTCTCCTCAAGCCTCTGGGGCCAGAGCCTTTCACCTTGGCTCCACTGCTGCTCTACTTGCAGTTGACCACACCCCCAGATAACCCAGAGTATCAGGCTTTTATAGACCTGGTAAATCCCAGACCTGGAACGTGGGAACTTGGGAAGGGGAACACCACCCACCAACTGAGCGTTGGGGAAAAAGCCCCCCCTAATTGGTCGCCATATACATATGAGGTCAGCAACCCTAATGTTGCTGACCGACCCCTGGCTTCCCCCACCGAACCATCCCTGGGTGGAATTTTTACCAGTTCCCTGACAAAAAACGCCATTATGGCAGCACATGCGACCGCCAAAGGTCCCCGGAAATATCCTCCCCCATTGATAAATCCCTGGCCTTATCCCCTGTACAACCCTTCCCGGGTCAAAAACTCCTACACAGGGCCAACGTCTTCTCTACATTTTCAGGGGTGAAGACAACATCGCTCACATACAGCTCATGCCATGCACTCACCCTACAATGGGCAAAAATGAAGTCATAGCCACTTTTCATAGGTGGCACCACACATACCTGCTCTGGATCATTGAAGTCACCATCTTCAGCTGGAATGCTGACCTTCACAGAGCTACTGCTGACAACTAGTGTTGAGCGATTACGTTGGCCATCGACATCGGTCGATGGTCGATAGTCGACCATCATCGACAAGATAGTCGATGGTAGATTATGATCGACGACCATTAAATTCTATGGGAGAGCAAAACACCTTCATTTTTACACCCAAACAGGGCTGGAGAAGCTGGAATTAACATCCAAAACCAGTCAAATTGGATACGTGCACATCTTAGGAAACACACTTAGGTTATAATTTTTTAAAACCCACAGAAAAAAATCACACCATTCACTATCCCTGTTGTGCACCACAGCATGACCTTTAAACCTGCATGACCCACAAATTAAAAGAGTGCCAGAAGGCAATTTTGTTTTAAACCATCATTTTACCTTGAACTGGACATTGAATATCCCTGTCCTGGAACGCCCATAAAGCCCCAACCTGCATGACCCCCAGATTTAAAAAATGCCGGAAAAAGGAGCTTTCACCACCATTTAGTTGAACTGGAAATTGACTATACCTGTCCTGTACCACAGTATGACCATTAAACCTGTCTGACCCACAGATTAAAAAGTGCCGGAAAAAGGAGTCTTTCAACCACCATTTTAGTTTCACTGGACATTGACTATAACATTTCCTATGCCACAGCATGACCCCCAAACCTGCAAGACCCAGATTATAATGTGCCGAAGAAGGAGTCTTTAAACCCACCATTTTAGTTTCACTGGACATTGACTATACCTGTCCGGGGCCACAGCATGAGCCCCAAACCTGCATGACCCCAGTTTAAAAAAGTGTAGGAAAAAGGAGTCTTTCAACCACCATTTTAGTTTCACTGGACATTATACTGTCCCTGTCCTGGGTAGCGCTTGCCCCTCCGTATGAGTGCGGACCAATTGGTTTACTTGGAAATACTGGTGGTTAACGCTCCGTTCCACCCGGGGTGCCCTTTTATTGCAATTCTTTTTCTCATTTTACTCAAAGTGCTGGAGGAAATTGTTCTCTTTTACTTTGTTCTCTGTCCGTGCTCCATACTCCATGTCCTCTGAATAACCCACATCTGGTCAAGTTTTCCGTACCTCCCTTGTACAATTCAGAGGAATTTTTTTAACAGCTATTTTGTTCATGCAAGTTTTTTTTGTAGTTTAATTCTAGAAAACAATTTTTAAAATAGGATGGAATCCCACCACGTCCCTTTTTTTCTCTTTTTTAATTGTATTAAAAAGGGTTGTCTAAATACTGGGTTTGATAGATATTTTAAAGATCTTTCAAAAACAAGTCATTTTGCAATATGTGTCCATTAACAGTGTCCTACCTATTCCTGTTTCTGACAGCACCATCAGCCTTGAACCACTCTTGACAATTTTGAAGAACAAATGTCTGTTAGAAACAACATTTTTTTTATAATAGGACCTGTAGTATAGCTGCATGTCACAGCAAAATGCCCCCAAAAATTCAAAGCATGACCCTTGAGCCACTTTGGACAATTGTGAAGAACAAATGTCTGTTAGAAACAACATTTTTTCATAATAGGACCTGTAGTATTTGCTGTATTCACATTTAAGTGCAAGGTGCCTCAATGAACAAAGCTGTAGTGCGCCAAAGTGAAAAAACACGTATCTGTAATGTATTAGGATAATAAAAGGTATTTTTTGGCACCTATCAATTCACCTATGGTAACTACACAATTGCTGGATTCAAACTTAACTGCAAGGTGGCTCTATCAACAAATCTGGACTGGGCAAAAGTACAAAAAAACACGTATCTGTAATGTATTCGGATAATAAAAGGTATTTTTTGGCACCTATCAATTCACCCGTGGTGACTACAAAATTGCTTTATTCACATTTAAGTGCAAGGTGCCGCCATGAAGAAAGCTGTAGTGCGCAAAATTGAAAAAACACGTATCTGTAATTTTCGGATTTTTAAAAGATATTTTTGGCCCCCCTTTCAATTCACCTGGGGGTGACTACAAATTGCTGTATTACATTTAAGTGCAAGGTGCCTCAATGAACAAAGCTGTAGTGCGCAAAAGTGAAAAAAACCGTATCTGTAATGTTCGGATAATAAAAGGTATTTTTGGCACCTATCAACCTGTGCTGAACTACAAAATTGCTGGATTCTAATCTAACTGCAAGGTGGCATTTTCAACAAAGCTGGACTGGGCAAAATTGAAAAAGAACACCATCGAAATGTATACTGATAATAAAAGTGGATTTTTTGGCACCTAACAAAGAGACCTGCAGTTACAGAAAAGATGAGTAACCTAATATAAGTTCAGGCTGCCCAAAAACCAGGAAATATATCAATAGAAAATTGTTAAAAATAAAGCTATTGCAGAGCAATGTCTACACTAAGTCTTGGTGAACTTTATCCAGTATTCTTTATAGAGCTTGTCTGTGTTCGCCCACGCTCCCCCCTCCCCCGCTCCCCTCTGTGACTTTACAGCGGTATACCTAACTATATAAAATCTTCCAATCTCTGATCTAACTAAGTTGTAAAGATCACAGCTAACAGTAGAGCTTTCTCTGTGAAGAAATAGAATTATTTCGCTGAGCTGTTTGGACACAGGCAGAGTGCACGTCCTCCTGCTATAAGATGCTGAGAGACACTGATCATGAACAGGAAGGGCTGTTCTATGTAAAACGAGGTCATGTGATTTTTCCAGCCAATCGCAACCATACACATCCTAGTCATGACGTCGCACACACATCTCACCCTGCTCTATTCTGTAAGCTGATTTGCTGGCCGCCAACATGACAGGAAGCGCCGAAAATGGCGCGATCTTAATAGATGATGCACAGATTTTAACCTAAATTATCGCATAATCTAAAAATTTTGATCAACATAAAAACTGTGCCGATTTCAACTTTGTAGATAATAATCGCTCAACACTAGTCAGGGCCGATTTTCATTGTGCAGTGACTGCTGAGGGGATGGGCAGGAGCTATGTGGAATGTGCAGAAAATTAGTGACAGGACCTGGCGCAGGGGCGAGAGGAATTAGTGTGGGAGGGTGCAATTTTTTGGGGAGCGAGGGGGGAGGGGCGTCATTGGCTGTACTCGACTCGGGCCCCAAAATGCCTTGTCCCGGCCCTGACTCTGTGATACTGGTAACATTGTCCTCCATAACTTTTAGGGAAAAATTATCAACCGTCTCAAAAGCAGGCACTTCCTTACCTTCTGAGGATTCAAATACTCTCCCCTGCCCCTTACTGACACCTGAGCAAACGCTCTTTTTTTCTGGGTCTAGCGGCTCACATTTTCCCTCACTACCGTCACTGCAGTCTTTCTGACCACTGCAGTAAAAGCTACTGGAAATAGAGCAACCACTAGAGCAAGTTACCTTAGCTGCACTACAGGTATCAGCACAATCTTTCTCTTCAATCCCTGCAGGGTCACAATATAGATTTTCATCACAGATAAGCTTCTCTGTAATACACTGATCGGGGCGGCACACATAATCTGCCTTGGCACACGTTTTTTTCCAAACGTATTTTCATCACTCTCATTTGAATAATCAGCATCATTAGTCCTCTGTAGCACAGACACACTACAGCATCCACTCCCACACTGCAACTGAGACTCTTCACAGAGGGTTTTTTCCCTTTGGTAACTAACCAGTACATTCACACTCATAGTCTCCTCATGCATGATAGTAGAACCCTCATATACAACACCAAAGCAATCACCTTCATGGGAGGCCGTTTCTCTTTCAGACAACACACTTGCAGAGTTACCATTAAAGCAGGCAAACATCTCTCTGGGACCAACAAGAGCAGAACACAACTGCTGGTTATCCATCACAGGACACACATCACCTGTGCTACTTGGGCTGCTCTCCCCTATGTCCTCTAGAGGCACACTAGCGATAATCCCCTCTGCTGCTCTGGCTGCAGCAGCCTGTTCACACATTGCATTTTCTTCACACACAGCAATGACCTCCAGGGGCAGACCTGAGCTTCTCTCTGCTACAGTAACTCTAGCTGCTTGTTCACACACAGCAGTAGCTGGAGCTAGCTTTGTGATATGGCCAACCTCCCCCTGCTCAGACTGTGTGACATCAGTATTTGTGATCAATACATTGTTATTATTATCATCATCATTTTCTGCTGTCACATTATTCATAACACAGTTGATAAAGTCACCAATCCCCTCAGGAAATGCAGCCTGGGAGACACTGAGTCCACAGTCCAGAGTCCTGCTGCTCTCAGCACTCTTTTTCTGCACATGAAGCATATCTGGGCCTCTGCTTGATCCACCCTGGTGGTCACACAACCCATGCCTGGCAGTCCCAGCACAGGTGTCACCCGCAATACACCCCACTGGAGCAGTCTTACCAGGTCTGTGACGGGTCTTCACACTGGGTAAGGTGTCTGCGTTTGCTCTGGAACTCTTCTGCTGACTGTCCCCATCAGCCATGGGTGGTGCTTCATCCACCTGCAACTCCATTGCTTGAAGCTATGACCTCTCCGGCCTCCTCCTGAGAGGGCAGTCAGGAGCACATCTCTCCACTCTGTGGCACCTCCAACACCGCTCCCTCTGCTGGACAATGGCAGCAGCCTCCTGCTGCTGAGATTGGTTGCTCCTGGCAACAACAAGATTCACACCTGTGTGCAACTCTGTTCTCCTAGGACTTGGAACCCAGGGCCTCTTGGCAACCGGACAGCCTCTCCAGCACATTTCCACTTGAAGGCATCCGTTACACCAGTCAGGTTGGTGAATTTAAGCAGCCGTCTTTTTCCATCTTTGTGTCACGTCAGAGGAGGTGCAGTGGGCCCTGACTGCCACCCAGCCCACTGTCCCTGCCTACTTGGCGTGCTGCCCTAGATGGCAGACCCCAACTGGACGACAGTCCCTAAGCTGCTAAGTGCAGGGCCGTCAGGGAAAACATAAATAGAGTCCAAAACGAAGTCAAGGCAAGCCGAGGTCAATAACAGACAAAGCAATATCAAAACGCTCAAGGAAACAACAGGGGGAACCTATCACAGGCAAAGCCTGAGAGGACTGAGCCAGTTTAAATAGTTTTCCCGGACACCGCCCCAGCAGCTGATTGGTGCGGTGTCCGGGCCCTCTGATTGGCCTGACCGCAACACCCATTGCTGGGAGAGGCTGCAGAGCTGTCACTCCTGAGCTCCAAAGCAGCACCTTTCCCAGGATGTCGGTCCAGAGCAGAGGGTTTAACCCTTACTGGGCGTTGTCGCACATAAACAGAAGGCTGCCTGCCTGGACGTATGACACTTTGGCTCGGCCTCTCCAGACACCACAGTAGCTTGGAACCCAATGGCAATGGCTTTTATTGCCTTATGCTCTGCTTCAAACGGCATCTGGAGCCGTTTATTAAACTCTTGCTGCTTAGCAGTAGCCTGCATCAACTGGCCAAGCAGCTCCTCCATGCCAAACAAAATTTTTCAGGTAGCAGTAACAGTCTCTTTAGACAATAAAGGCTGATGCGGGTGTGTCTCTTCTTAGTCAAACCTTTCCTCACACAGGTACAATTCAGCAGTCCTATGTAAATTGCAGCAGTCCTATTTAGATTTCAGGATCTTCCTGCACGACTTTGTGTACACATCAGTTAGTGCCCACCTTTATGCACTGCACCAGTAATGTCCGCATCCTCCACCATATGTGACAGCCCACATGCCTTCGGCCTTCGGCCGCCATCTTGGGCCGTCCTGGGGGTACTTAGCTCCGGGATCGCCGTGTTTTGGTAAAACGTACTGGCACTCCAACATACGCACACCGACAAAGGCTTCTTCTTAACACTCCACCTGTTTATTCCAGCACAGGTTTACAGCATGGCATACAACCAAAACATAAACAAAATCCTCGGCCATCTAGCCACTAACTAACACATATTTGCCTCTCTAAGCTGTGGCCTGGATCTACCATCCAACACCACCAGCAAACACTTCACCAGTGTCCACTGGTTCTGGCTTCCTCAAGCCTCTGGAGGCCAGAGCCTTTCGCCTTGGCTCCACTGTTGCTACACTTGCAGTTGACCACACCGCCAGATAACCCAGAGTATCAGGCTTTTATAGACCTGGTAAATCCCGGAACTGGAATGTGGGAACATGGGAACAGCCACCCACTCAACTGCAGCTGTTCCGGGAAAGCCACCCCATAATGGCTGGACATCAGCCATACTACATCTGAGTGTCAGCAACCTAATGTTGCTGACAGACACCTGGCTTCCCCCACCGAGACCATGCCCTCGGTGGCACGTTTCTACCAGGTCCCCTGACGTACGCCATCTAGTGGTAGCACCATGCGACCGCCCAAGGTCGCCCGGCCACAATATATATATATAGTAATAATAATAATAATAATCTTTATTTATATGGCGCCAACATATTCCGCAGCACTTTACAAATTCAAGGGTAAACGTACAGACATTACACATTAAAAGTACTTACAGATGAGACAAAAGGTGTGAGAGCCCTGCTCGTGAGAGCTTACAATCTATTAGGGTGTATGGGTGAAACAACATATATACACTCACCGGCCACTTTATTAGGTACACCATGCTAGTAACGGGTTGGACCCCCTTTTGCCTTCAAAACTGCCTCAATTCTTCGTGGCATAGATTCCACAAGGTGCTGCAACGATGCTCAATTGGTACCAAGGGGCCCAAAGAGTGCCAAGATAATATTCCCCACACCATGACACCACCACCACCAGCCTGAACCGTTGATACAAGGCAGGGTGGATCCATGCTTTCTTTGT
>JAODAL010021893.1:0-65967 GCA_025379985.1 Phyllomedusa bahiana
AAGCAGGAACATGTGCGATAATGGTGCGTTTTTTTTTTTTTTAATTAACTGATTAGTTTTGTGCTATGCATGTGGTTTTCGATTCGTTGGAGTTTAAAAGAGGTAGGTTACTACTAAATTTCTAAGCCTCCTAATTTCGTAAAAAAATAAAAAGACATTTAAAAAATGATGCCAACCTACAGTAGATATATGGTAGATGCTAGTTATGAACTGTTTTGTGTGGAATATCTATCTTTAACAACTTGACAATGGTAAATTTTTCACAATATTTTGATATTTTTTACAAATAAACAAGGATTATTTGGACCAAAATTTCTTACTAACTTAAAGCACAATATATGATGAGAAAATAAATTCTGAATCACATGGACAGATAAAAGTGTCAAAAAGTTATTCTCACATAAATTGTCACTAGTGTTGAGCGATTATTATCGACAAAGTTGAAATCGGCACAGTTTTTATGGTGATCGGATTTTTTAGATCATGCGATAATTTAGGTTAAAAATCTTGCATCATCTATTAAGATCGCGCCATTTTCGGCGCTTCCTGTAAATTTTGGCGGCCAGCAAATCAGATTACAGAATAGAGCATGTGAGATGTGTGTGCGACGTCATGACTGGGATGTGTATGTTGCGATTGGCTGGAAAAATCACATGACCTCGTTTTACATAGAACAGCGTTTCCTGTTCAGCCTCAGTGTCTCTCAGCGTCTCAGAGCAGAAGGACGTGCGCTCTGCTTGTGTCCAAACAGCTCAGCGAAATTATTATATTTCTTCACAGAGAAACCTCTACTATTAGCTGGGATCCTTACAATTTAGTTAGATTAGAGATTGGAAGATTTTTATATAGTTAGGTAGAGAATTTTAAAGGAGCATCTACCGCTGTAAAGTCATGGGGGGGAGGCGGAGGGGGGGGCCCCGCGGGCGAACACAGACAAGCTCTATAAAGAACACTGGATAAAGTTCACCAAGACTTAGTGTAGACATTGTAGTGGAATATCTTTATTATTAACAGTTTTCTATTGAAATATTTCCTGGATATTGGGCAGCCTGAACTTATAGGATACACATCTTTTCTAGTAACTGCAGGTCTCTTTGTTAGGTGCAAAACTCCACTTTTATTATCAGTATACATTTCAGATAAGTGTTCATTTTCAATTTTGCCCATTCCACCTTTGTTGATATATCCACCTTGTACTTAAATTAGAATCCAGCAAGTCAGCACAGGTTGATAGGTGCCAAAAATACCTTGTAATATCCGAATAAATTTCAGATACATGTTTTTTTTGACTTTGGCGCACTGCAGCTTTGTTTCATTGAGGCACCTTGCACTTAAATGTGAATACAGCAATTTTGTAGTCACCACAGGTGAATGATAGGTGCCAAAAAAATACCTTTTATTATCCGAATACATTTCAGATACGTGTTTTTTCACTTTGGCGCACTACAGCTTTGTTCATTGAGGCACCTTGCACTTAAATGGAATACTGCAATTTTTTAATCACCACAGGTGAATTGATAGGTGCAAAAAAATACCTTTTATTATCCGAATACATTTCAGATACGTGTTTTTTTCACTTTGGTGTAGGCCACCTTTGTTGATAGATCTACTTTGCAGTTAAATTGAATATAGCAATTTTGTAGTCACCACAGGTGAATTGATAGGTGCCAAAAATACCTTTTAATTATCCAATACATTACAGATACGTGTTTTTTTTGCACTATTGCCCAGTCCCAATTTGTTGATAGAAGCCACCTTGCAGTTAAATTTGAATCCAGCAATTGTGTAGTTACCACTGGTGCATGTATATGTGCCAAAAAATACCTTATTATTATCCGAATACATTACAGATACTTGTTTTTTGACTTTGGTGCACTACAGCTTTGTTCATTGAGGCACCTTGCACTAAAATGTGAATACTGTAATTTTTTAGTCACCACAGGTGAATTGATAGGTGCCAAAAAATACCTTTTATTATCCGAATACATTTCAGATACGTGTTTTTTCACTTTGGCGCAGGCCAGCTTTGTTGATAGATCTACTTTGCAGTTAAATTTGAATACAGCAATTTTGTAGTCAACACAGGTGAATTGATAGGTGCCATAAATACCTTGTATTATCCGAATACATTACAGATACGTGTTTTTTTTTGCACTTTTGCCCAGTCCAGATTTGTTGATAGAGCCACCTTGCAGTTAAATTTGAATCCAGCAATTGTGTAGTTACCACAGTTGAATTGATAGGTGCCAAAAATACCTTTTATTATCCGAATACATTTCAGAAACGTGTTTTTTGACTTGGCGCACTACAGCTTTGTTCATTGACGCAGCTTGCACGTAAATCTTAAAACAGCAATTTTATAGTCACCACAGGTGAATTGAAAGGTGCAAAAAATACATTTTATTATTCGAAACATTTCAGATACGTGTTTTTTGACTTTGGCGCACTACAGCTTTGTTCATTGACGCAGCTGCACGTAAAATCTGAAAACAGCAATTTTATAGTCACCACAGGTGAATTGAAAGGTGCAAAAAATACCGTGTATATACGAAAACATAACAGATACGTGTTTTTTTGACTTTGGCGCACAACAGCTTTGTTCATTGACGCAGCTTGCACGTAAATCTTAAAAACACAATTTTATAGTCACCACAGGTGAATTGAAAGTGCAAAAAATACATTTATTATTCGAATACATATCAGAGACGTGTTTTTTGACTTTGGCGCACTACAGCTTTGTTCATTGACGCAGCTTGCACGTAAATCTGAAAACAGCAATTTTATCAATTCACCACAGTGAATTTGAAAGGTGCAAAAAAATACCGTGTATTATACGAAAACATAACAGATACGTGTTTTTTGCACTTTTGCCCAGTCCAGATTTCATAGTTTCATAGTTTGTAAGGCTAAAAAAAGACAAGTCGTCCATCTAGTTCAGCCTGTTGTGCTAAGGTGTTGAACCAGAGGAAGGCAAAAACCCCCAATGAGGTAGAAGCCAATTGTCCTCATTTTAGGGAAAAATTCCTTCCCTGACTCCAATCTGGCAACAGAAAAATCCCTGGATCAATGACCCCTCTCCTCAATCCTAGTCACTATAACTTGTTATATTATTACGCTCCAGAAATGCATCCAAACCCTTTTTTTGAACTCGGTTATTGAAATTCACCATGACCATCCCTCTGGCAGAGAATTCCATAGTTCTCACTGTTCTTACAGTAAAGAATCCCTTTCTATGTTTATGAGAAACGTTCGTTTCCTCAAGACATAAAGGATGCCCCCTTGTTCTAGATACAGCCACTGTGTATAAATAAATCTTTGGAGAGATCTCTATATTGACCTTTGATGTATTTAAACATATTTATTATGTCCCCCCGAAGCCTTCTTTTCTCTAAACTAAATAACCCTAATCTTGCCAATCTTTCTGTGTACTGTAGTCCACCCAGTCCTTTTATTATTTTTGTTGACCGCCTTTGTACCTGTTCAAGCTCTACAATGTCTTTCCTGTGCACTGGTGCCCAAAACTGTACACAATATTCCATGTGTGGTCTAACCAGTGACTTGTATAATGGGAGAATAATGTTCTCATCATGTACATCTATGCCCCTTTTAATGCACCCCATGATCCTATTTGCTTTGGCTGCTGCTGCCTGACACTGGCTGCTACAATTAAGTTTACTGTCCACCAGGATTCCCAAGTCCTTCTCCATGTCACTTTTACCCAGTGTTTTTTCCATTTAACATGTAATCATGTAATGGATTTCTCTTCCCCATGTGCATAACCTTGCATTTATCAGTGTTAAACCTCATCTGCCATTTCCCTGCCCAGGCCTCCAACTTATCCAGATCCCTTTGTAATAACATATTATCCTCTATTGTGTTGATTACTTTACAGAGCTTAGTATCGTCTGCAAAGATCGATATTCTACTGTGTATTCCCTGTGTAAGATCATTAATGAAAATGTTAAAGAGGATAGGGCCCAATACTGACCCTTGTGGTACCCCACTAGTAACAGCGATCCAGTCTGAGTATGTACCGTTAATTACTACCCTTTGTTTTCTATCAGTGAGCCAGTTGCTTACCCACTTGCACACATTTTCCCCCAGTCCAAGCATTCTCATTTTATTTACCAACCTTCTATGTGGCACCGTATCAAATGCTTTAGAAAAATCTAGATATATGACATCCAGTGCCTCACCCCGATCCAGTCTAGCACTGACTTCCTCATAGAAGCTGATGAGATTAGTCTGACAGGACCGATCCTTCATGAACCCATGCTGGAACGGCGTTATACATTTATTTTCAGTGAGATACTCCAGGATAGCATCTCTGAGAAAACCTTCAAACATTTTACCTACAACAGAGGTTAAGCTTACTGGCCTAAAGTTTCTTGGATCACTTTTTGACCCCTTTGTTAATAGAGACACCTTGCAGTTAAATTTTAATCCAGCAATTTTGTTTTGATTAGAGGGATTTGAGAATAGCTGTGATTTGCCGTCTTAATAAGAGACTTTCCAAAACTATACATACCTTCTAAAATTTTTTTTATATTTCTGAAGATGGAGCGAAATGCAGGTGGTAAGCGAGCAAAGAGGGGGGTAGCACATGGAGGTAAGGGTACGAGAGAAGGTGGCTCCTTCCAGTGCTGTCGACAACACGCATGCCACGGATCGTCAGTTGCAGGACCGCAGGCCTGTCATCGCTGGGTCAGGGCCCTGTGAATCTCAGTAACGAACAGCGTCGCCAATCTGTCCTTCAGTGGTTAATGAAACCCCTGCATCCACAGTCTTACCTCCTCGTCCTCCCAGTCACGGCCACAAAATGTCGTCATCAGCAATCATCAGCATCCGTCCAACATGAAGCACCCCAAATGTCAACCCCGTTACTCACCACTGTGGATAAACCATTGTCTGAAGACCTCTTGATGACAAAATTGGTTGGGGTCAGAAGGCATGTTAAAAGATCAGGAGGGTGATTTTTTCTGCTCTGACGCCAGTTACTGATCCATCAGAAGAGAAAGGAACCGGTCAATCGGCAAAAATCCCGGCGGTCGGCAACTCCTTGCAGGCGCTGTTGCTTGTAGCCCCAGCTTCTGATGCAGAAAGTCAGGATGACCAAGTCACCTGTGTTGATGATGATGATTTATGACGACATTGCGGATCCATCGTGGTCTTTTCCGCAGAATTTGCTTGCGAGAGCTTCATCAGTGGACGAGGAGTAAGACGACGGGGTAGTGTCAATACGGGTCCCGCCACAAAAAGGGACAGGGCGGTCGCAGAAGTCCGCTGGGTATGATTCCGCCACCACGGTCAGCGCAAACCCCGCTCCTCGCTTATCGCCGTCATATAGTGTCAGGGACTCTCAAGCCTGTGCCTTCTTTGACCAAGCCTCTGATTCAACCTGCGATGTCATATGCCGCCCTTTGCCGTAAACGCATAAGTAGAGGCAAGAACCTTAAGGGGTTTAACCACCCCCAAACCATGTCTATTCACATGCAGCGAATGCATGAGTTTGAAAGGGAGGGAACACTGGCCAAAAAAGCCAGACCGACGCCGGGCCTCCAACCACTGTCCACACCCTCCTGTCTCTCCCTCCTCCTCCTCCGCCACCACCAAGCGTTCCTCAGCTGCCCATGTCTCTCAGAGTCATGATCAGGATCAGCCTCCACTTCAGCCTCCACCGCGCCCGAGTACCACCACCCCCACCACAGACCCATCCTACCTCTTCTCCTTCCGCCAGTTTGGCCCCTGCATGCCGTACAGCGGCCAGTCTATCAGCGAGCCTTCTGTCTTCCAGGTTTGGGAGCAGAAGAAACACTTTAACCCAAA
Organism: Phyllomedusa bahiana; assembly: GCA_025379985.1. Lineage (NCBI taxonomy): Eukaryota > Metazoa > Chordata > Amphibia > Anura > Hylidae > Phyllomedusa > Phyllomedusa bahiana. The sequence continues at coordinate 5,827 of JAODAL010021893.1, forward strand.
CCATCCCAAAGCCAAAAGCCTGAATGTGGGCATTGCCAGGCTTTTGCCTTGGAAATGTTTGCCTTTCCGTCTGGTGGACACAGATTGGATCCGCCACGTCATGGCCCTCGCCTGCCCCCAAACCAATGCCAAGCAGGCTTTCTTGCCAGAAAAGCCGGCCCTGCCCTAGCCACCACGTGTCATCTAAAATTTCAAGCGCGTTGTCTGAATCTTTGGACGGAAAAGTCCATCTGACCACCGACACATAGACAGTAAGCAACGGCCAAGGGCCCCTTATATCTCTCTGTGACAGCTCACTGGGTTAGCTGGGTGGATGGTCTCTGGGGGTGACGGGGGCTCTCAGGCTCGGCGCACCCCTTCAAAACCGCAGGGATGGTGCAGGGCTCTTTCCCCAAGGGCCTCTGGTGGGATCACGTGCCCAGAAAAAACCAAGCCGTTTTGAAATTAATCTGTCTTGGAGACCGTCCCCACAGAGGTCAGGAGCTGGGACGGCTCTCCGCAACGAGACCGAGCCTGGCTTGGTGACAAGAACCTTGGTGCCATGCAAGGTGGTATGCGATAACGGGCAAAATCTGCTGGGGGCCCTTAAAAATCGTAGGCTGGAGCACATCCCTTGCCTGGCACATGTCATGAACCTGGTCGTCCAGAAATTTCTAAAGAGCTACCCGGGTCTGGACTGCCTGCTGAAGAAGGCTCGAGGTATGAGTTCGCACTTCCGCCATTCGCACCCTGCTTCGTCCCGCCTGGCTGCGTTGCAGCGTCAGCTCGGCCCTCCCCCGTCAACTGTCCTCATTGTTGACGTGGCAACACGCTGGAATTCACCCTCCACATGCTCCAGCGATTGTGGCAGCAGCGCAATGCCATTACGCAGTACGAAGTGACACATGGCCTGACAAGCAGCGGTGTGGACCTCGGGGTGTTGAGCCACCGAGAGTGGAGGCAGGTGAAAGAGCTCTGCACCATCCTTGCCAGTTTTGAAGAAGACACCAAAATGGTCAGTGCAGACAATGCCCTTGTCAGCATGAGCATTGAGGTGATCTTAATTCTGGAACGATCGTTGGACACTCTGAAACAACAGGTCCCGCCAATGATTTTTATTCTCAGTTCCCAACAGTTCATTTTGCTGGTTTTGCTTTGAGGAGACTGTAAAAGACACCAAGGTTTCATGACAGAAATATATTCCATTTACTCACTTCATCTTTAGAATTTTTTGCATTGTCAATGGTTTTGGGGGTCATTTGCCTCACAATTTTTAACAGTGGCTGAGAAGTCATATTTATAATTTTTTGGGGTCATGTTGCTGTGAGATACAGCAATAATTATGGTCCTTTGGAACAGAAATGTGGCTTTTAAGTGGCATTTCTCCATCACAATTTTTAACAGTGGCTGAGAAGTCATATTTATAATTTTTTGGGTCATGCTGCTTTGAAATACAGCAATACTACAGGTCCTATTCTAAAAAATGTTGTTTCTAATAGACATTTGTTCTTCACAATTGTCAAAAGTGGCTCATGGGTCATGTTTTGAATTTTTGGGGGCATTTTGCTGTGACATGCAGCAATACTACAGGTCCTATTATAAAAAAATGTTGTTTCTAACAGACATTTGTTCTTCACAATTGTCCAAAGTGGCTCATTGGTCATGCATTGAATTTTTGGAGGCATTTTGCTGTGACATGCAGCTATACTACAGGTCCTATTCTAAAAAATGTTGTTTCTAACAGACATTTGTTCTTCACAATTGTCATGTGTGGCTCAAGGGTGATGGTGCTGTCAGAAACAGGAATAGGTAGGACACTGTTAATGGACACATATTGCAAAATGACTTGTTTTTGCAAGATCTTTAACATAGCTATCAATCCCTTTATTGCGACAACCCATTTAATATAATTAAAAAAAGAGAAACAAAGACATGGTGGGATTCCATCCTATTTTAAAAATGTGTTTTCTAGAATTAAACTACTAAAAAACTTGCACGTACAAAATAGCTGTTAAAAAAATTCCTCTGAATTGTACAAGGGAGGTACAGGAAAACTTGACCAGATGTAGGTTATTCAGAGGACATGGAATATGGAGCACGGACAGAGAACAAAGTACAGAGACCATTTCCTCCAGCACGTTGAGTAAAATGAGAAAAAGAATGCCAAGAAAAAGGGCACCTGGGTGTAACAGGAGCGTTAACCACCAGTATTTCCAAGTGACGCTCAATTGGTCCGCACTCATACGGAGGGGCAAGCGCTACCCAGGTCTTGACTGTGTACTGAGGAAGGCTGTAGTTCTTACACTTCTCCGCTTCCGCACTCTGCTTCAGCACGACAGTTTTCGTTGCTGCGTCATCAGTGGCATTTTAAACCTGTGTGTTAATAGATGACGGACGCCAGCCTGGCTCTCACCGACACCCACTGTAACTCCGGCCCTGGGTCATGCTTGGTGGCACAGGACAGGTATCATCAATGTCCAGTTCAACTAAAATGGTGGTTGAAAGACTCCTTTTTCCAGCACTTTTTAATCTGGGGGTCAGACAGGTTTAATGGTCATACTGCGGTCCAGGACAGGGTTTGTCAATGTCCAGTGAAACTAAAATGGTGGTTAAAAGACTCCTTTTTCCGGCATTTTTTAAATGTGGGGGTCATGCAGGTTTGGGGCTCATGCTGTAGCCCTGGACAGGTATAGTTAATGTCCAGTTCAACTAAAATGGTGGTTGAAAGACTACTTTTTCCGGCACTTTTTAATCTGTGGGTCAGACAGGTTTAAGGGTCATGCTGCGGTCCAAAACAGGGTTTGTCAATGTCCAGTTCAACTAAAATGGTGGTTGAAAGACTCCTTTTTATTACGGCACTTTTTAATCTGGGGGTCAGACAGGTTTAGTGGTCATACTGTGGCCCAGACAGGGCAGTATATGTCCAGTGAAACTAAACTGGTGGTTGAAAGACTCCTTTTTCCGGCACTTTTTAATCTGGGGTCAGACAGGTTTAATGTCATACTGCGGTCCAGGACAGTTCTAGTCCATGTCCAGTCAACTAAAATGGTGGTTGAAAGAACTCCTTTTCCGGCACTTTTTAATCTGTGGTCAGAGAGGTTTAAGGGTCATGCTGCGGTCCAGGACAGGTTTGTCAATGTCCAGTTCAACTAAAATGGTGGTTCAAAGACTACTTTCTTCCGGCACTTTTTAATCTGTTGGTCATGCAGGTTTTTAGGGTCATGCTGCATTCCAGGACAGGGATATTCAATGTCCAGTTCAAGAAAAATGATGGTTCAAATAATACTGCCTTCTGGCACTTTTTAATTTGTGGTTGATGCAGGTTTAAGGGTCATGCTCTGGTACAAGACAGGGATAGTGAATGGTTTGTGACTTTTTTTCTGTGGCTTTTATAGCCTAAGTGTTGTGCCTAAGATGTAGCAGGTATCCATTTGACTGTTGTGGCTGTTAATTCCAGCTTCTCCAGCCCTGTTTGGGTGTAAGAATGAAGGTGTTGTTGCTTTCCCATAGACTTTAATGGTCATCGGAGATGATCGACTATCGAAAAACCTTATCGATGGTGGCCGACTATCGTCTATCGCCCGATGTCGATAGCCAACGTAATCGCTCAACACTAATTGTCACATGTCAGATTTAAAAAAAATGGGACTCAGGAAGGCCAAAACTGACTGCGGCGGTAAGGGGTTAAACAGATGAATAAAATTGACAAATAAAATGTTCCCATTTATGAAAAAATGCATTTGTTTAATTTTTTGTTCTAATTGTTTCAATTTTGGCCATATCTAAGTAATGTTTCACTATGTGATTAAGTTCAGTAACATATTGATGGGATGAGTGCAACCAGTTGGCTAAAAGGCTCTAGTTAGCAGCCAGTAATATATGAACAACCGCTACATCTGGAATCTTATGAGGGAGATTGTGAAATAGTAATTTCAAAGGATTTAGTGATAATTTGACTGAGAGTTTGGACCGTAACAACTGAATTAACTTTCTCCAGACATTACTACATGCAGTGCAAGACCAAATGCTACGATGAAGGTCAATGAGAAGAATCTAACATTTTGGGAAAGATGTTCAACAATTAGGACACACTGGATGTGGAGGTATATCAAAGCCGAACATGGTATTATGTGCTAAACAGAAATACATATCATGACATTTTTCATCTTGCACAACTTTGCAAATTTTGATCCAAACATCTATTTTCTTTTGTGTGATATTCTTATTTAAGAATTTATTTTCCCACTTACCAGACAAGTTTGGAGGAGGTGAATCTTTTCCATGATCTCAAGTATCTTTGTACATGGATGAGAGAGAATGGCGATGGGATGCACGACCCAATACTGCGTCAAATTTTTCATCTGCTAGTACATGAGAAGGAATAGTGATATTTGAAGATAAGATAAAAAAATGAGACTTTGGTATATTACATTTGGTGCATAAGTCAACGAAAAATAGAATTTTTGTATGTTTTGTGCTATATAACTGGTTTACTAAGGAAATACCTCTTTCTTTCCAAATTTGGAATTGTCTGTTATCCAATCCTGAAAAGAGCTCTAGGTGGCCCCATAAAGACATGAACTTGCTAGATTGGTGTGGGAGACTAAAATGTGACCTACATGCTTTCCAAGCCACTATTGTATCTTTGAGGATGAAGCTAGTGAGGGCTACTTTTGGTGGTGCTGAAAATTTAATATGTACAAGTCAAGTTATTGAACAGGGAGCTGCTAAATTGTCTTCCATATCAATGTTAGAGTACAAAGAGGTACCCTTGATCCAATCAGCACTGACTAGAAAAATAAGAGAAACTTATTACAAAGATGAATTCAATAGTGGAGCATAATTTCCCTCTTAAGATTAAGTCCAAATGGGAACATGGCACAAACCATTTCTCCAACAGGGATGGCCTTGTGTGTGTGCCTAGGATGATGACTTTTGAAATGCAATGTAGTGTTACCTGCAGCGGACTTGCGAAAAGTAGAAGTAGAAATCATTTTGTTTTGTATACCTTCTAAATGTAAATCCAAAAAAAGTAATGTTGGAATGTTCAATCTGATATGTATTATCTGCATCGGAATCCATTGAATTTGTTTTTTACATAACAATTTGCACAAATTGGCATTGAAAAAGTGTTTAAACATAAAAGGGGAGGCGATCTGGAAAAGAGATTGAGGAACCGTGAGGCCTTTTGGATTCTTTCCCTAAACACCATGTTCCCATTTGGGCTTAATCTTAAGAGGGAAATTATGCTCCATTATTGAATTCATCTTTGAAATAAGTTTCTCTTATTTTTCTAGCGATCTTTTCTGGTTTATTGTTATTGTCATTTACATCTAACAATGTATGGTATGTAACTAAATTTATTGTAACAGCTTGGCTTTTTTCCCGGCATATCGCTCAAAATACCTGCAGAAATTTTCTTATATAGCGCATATTCTGGCTTCTGCCAGTTCCAGTTCAGGGCTCATTCGGGCTTCTGCGCAGGCACTTGAAACTTACGTGTAATTGTGCTCTTTTCCGGTTTCGTAGCAATACATCATTTCCGGTTTGGCACGACAAGTTTGAGCTGAGCGCCGGGAACATGCCAACAGGTGAGTTTAATGATTTTAAGATGTTTTAAATATAAATAAGCATTTGTCACATATGTTATTTGCTACGAATAAGGGCGCATGACGCCCGAAACGCGTTTAACTATCATACCAACTACGAGGTGTTTCATCTTTGCTCTGCCTTCGGTTTTGCCGTTTTTGGATTCCTTTTATTATGGATTCACAATAAAGTGCTGATTTTAACCCTATTTTGTCCGGCTGTCCAAGTCACGCTGTCCCACAATTTATTTCTTCATGTTTATGTGTGCTATGCTGCTGGAGCAGGGGACGTGCAGGTTTTAATGGACTCAGACTATCCTGCACTAAAGGTGTGCTGACTTTTTTGCCTTTATGTACAGTAAAATGTTTAATATGACTGGGATTTCCTTTTCTGGATATGAAAGAAAAAGAATTAAATCATCTGCAATTTTAGTAGTTATATTTCCTATAGTTATTCCAGAAAGGTTAGAGGAGAAAGCTAAGTAATGGGAAAGAGGTTTAATGGACAAATTAAAAAGGAGGCGGTATAGAGGGCAACCTTGTTGAGTGTCTCTGCCTAACTGGATAGGTTTTGAAAGTATACCAGGAGTACAAATCGGGCTATTGGAGTAGAATATAGGGCAGAAAAGTTATTCCTGAAGGGACCTCGAAAACCAGCTAAAGCTAAAACTAAATCAAAAGCCTTTTCAACGTCAACTGTAAGGAAGATAGGGGAAGGATGAAGTTCCATTTGAAGGGGTTTTCTCGCTACAATGATCATACATGTAATGATAACAGGGTTATCCACAAGAAATTCGAGCCACCACCTTCTCAAAACAGAGTTAGTCTTCATCTTTAAGTAAATGAGAGGGAAAATGTCAAAGATAGTCAGAGCCCTTAGGTATTGCATGAAATAGTTGCAAGAGGATAGGGAAATGATCAGAAATGACTAGGTCACATATTTCATAGCTCTCAATAATCTGGGCCATCCATGAACAAAATAAGACATTAATTGGTCAGAAAGGGATCTGAAAAACAATTTATGTTCTCCATTCGGGCCATAAATATTATACAGTTGAAACCAGAAGTTTACATACACTAAATAAAAGACACATATGCATGTTTTTCTCAATATCTGACATTAAATCAGAATAAACCTTATCCGTGTTAGGTCAATTAGGATTACCACAATTATTTATATTTGCCAAATGCCAGAATAATGAGAGAGAGAATTGTTTAAGACATTTTACAGTTGTGCTAAAAAGTCTACATACCCCGGCAGAATTTTTGCTTTCTTGGCCTTTTTTCAGAGAATATCAATGATAACACAAAAACATTTTTCCACTCAGGGTTAGTGGTTGGGTGAAGCCATTCATTGTCAGACTACTGTGTTTTCTCTTTTAAATCATAATGACAACTAAAAACATCCAAATGACTCTGATCAAAAGTTTACATACCCTGGTGATTTGAGCCTGATAATATTCACAGAAGTTAACACAAATGGGTTTGAATGGCTACTAAAGGTACAGTAACATCCTTACCTGTGAACTGTTTGATTGTATTCAGTGTGTGTGCATAGAAGCTGAGTGAGTTTCTGGGATTCAGACAGATTCTTGCATCTTGCATCCAGCCACTGACATTTCTGGATTGTGAGTCACAGGGAAAGCAAAAGAATTGTCAACGGACCTACGGGGAAAGGTAGTTGAACAGTAAAAAACAGGAAAGAGATACAAAAAGTTATCCAAGGAATGGATAATGTCAGTCAGCAGTGTTCAAACAGTGATTAACAAATGAAAAATCAGTGGCTATGTAAAAACCAAGAAAAATGGTCTGCATGGTCGAGTCGCCAGAAGAAACCATTACTGTGCAAATGCCACAAAGCATCTCACCTACAATATGTCAAACAGCATCGAGACAAGCCTCAAAACTTCTGGAACAAGGTAATTTGGAGTGATGAGACCAAAATCAAACTTTTTGGCCACAACCATAAACGTTACATTTGGAAAGGTATCAACAAGTCCTATGATGAAAGGAACACCATTCCTACTGTAAAGCATGGAGTTAGATCGCTGATGTTTTGAGGATATGTTAGCTACAAAGGCACAGATTACTTGATTAAAGTTGAAGGAAAGATGAATGCAGCATGTTATCAGCAAATACTGGAGTCAAATTTGCACTCATCAGCCCAGAAGCTGTGCATGAAAAGTACTTGGATGTTCCAACATGACAATGATCCAAAGCACAAGGTCAACTTGGCCTGTCATTGGCTACAGCAGAACAAAGTGAAGGTTCTGGAGTGGCCATCTCAGTCTCCTGACCTCAATATCATTGAGCCACTCTGGTGAGATCTCAAATGCGCATTTCATGCAAGGCAGCCCAGGAATTTACAGGAACTGGAGGCTTTTTGCCAAGAAGAATGGGCAGCTTTACCATCTGAGAAAATAAAGAGCCTCATCCACAACTAATGCAAAAGACTTCAAGTTGTCATTGATGTTAGAGAGGGCAATACAGGGTATTTTGAACTGGAGTATGTAAACTGTCGATTCGGGTCATTTAGATGTTTTTGGTTGTCATTATGATTTAAAAAGAGAAAACACAGTAGTTTCACAATAAATGGCTTCACCCAAACACTAACCATGAGTGGAAAAAAAGTTTTTATGGTATCATTCATATTCTCTGACAAAATGCCAAGAAAGCAAAAATTCTGCCGGGGTGTATAAACTTTTGAGCACAACTGTGCTCACCCACATTTTCCCCACCCTTGATTGAACTTGATGGACATGTGTCTTTTTTCAACCGTACTAACTATGTAACTGTAATTACTATCTGCAAAGTCAAAAGTTTACATAAATTTCATTAGTATTTGGTAGCAATGCCCTTAAACTGTATGACTTGAGTCAAACATTTTGGATATCTTTCCACAAACTTCTCACAATAGTTGGTAGGAATTTTGGCCCTTTCCTCCTGACAGAACTGGTGTAACTGAGCCATGTTTGTAGGTCGCCTTGCTCGCATCTGGCTTTTCAGCTTTGCCCATAAATTTTCAATAGGATTGAGATCAGGGTTTTGTGATGGGCACTCCAAAACATTGACTTGGTTATCCTTAAGCTACTTTGTAACCAGTTTGGCAGTATGCTTCGGGTCATTGTCTATTTGGAAGACCCATTTCCACCCAACTTTAATTTCTTGGCTGATGTCTTGAGATGTTGTTTCAGTATTGCCACATAAACTTCTTTTCTCATGATGGCATCCATTCTGTGAAGTTTACCAGTCCCTTCTGCAGCAAAACAAACCCACAACATGAGGCCGTCACTCCCGTGTTTCACAGTTGGGATGGTATTCTTAGGCTTCCAAGCATCTCCTTTTTTACTCCAAAGGTAACGATGGTCATTATGGCCAAACAGTTACATTTTAGTTTTGTCAGACCACAGGACATGTCTCCAAAGATGTAGGTCTTTGTTCATGTGTGCATTTGAAAACATTAATCTGGCTTGTATATGTTTCTTTTGGAGTAATGCCTTCTTCCTGGCACAGTGGCCTTTCAGTCCATTTTGATACATTACTTATTTCATTGTGAATAATAACATAATCTTACCAGCTTCCGCCAGCATCCTCACAAGGTTTTTTACTTTTGTTCTTGGGTTGATATGCACCTGTTGGACCAATGTACGTTCATCTCTAAGACACAGAACCCGTCTCCTTCTTGAGCGGTATGATGGCTGGACATTCCCATTTTGTTTGTACTTGCATATAATTGTTTGTACAGATGAACGAGGCACCTTCAGCTATTTGGGAATTGCACCCAAGGATGATCCAGACATGTGCAAGTTCACAGTTCTGTTCCTGATATCTTGGTTGATTTCTTTAGACTTTCCCATGATGTTTCTCACAGAAGCAGTGTGTTTCCGGTGTGAATTAAAATAACTACACAGGTATGTCTCTAATTCACTCAGATGTTGCCGATAAACCAGAAAAGGAGCTTTGAAAGACATGATATGTTTGGCTGTCCCAAATTGTTTAAAGGCATAGTTAAAGACTGACTTTGCAGAAAATAGTAGAAATGCCTTAAAAAATTCTCTCTCTATCATTATTCTGGCATTTAGCAAATATAAATAATTATGGTAATCCTAATTGACCTAAAATGGGTAAGGTTTATTCTAAATTTTATGCCCAGATAGTGAGAAAAATATGCATATGTGTCTTTTTATATAGTGTATGTAAACTTCTGGTTTCAACTGTAAATAGATTTTTTACCTCCGGCAAGATTTAGCTAAATCTTCTGCCAGCAGCCTTCATCTTCATGAAATTAATTGATGAAAGAGCACAGCAAATGTTTATTAATAAAGAATTATCATGTCTTTTCACAGCAGGAGAGCCAAGAACTGTACCCACCCATAGACGTTTCAAGCGGAAGAAATCCCTCTCTTCCATTTGCGTTTCCTGCAAAAGGGTGATGTCTATTTTTAGTCTCTGGAAATGGTGTAATATCATCATTCATTTAGAAGGTGACTTGAGGCCTTTATTGTTCTATGATATCACTCACATGAATTTATTAGATCAGAAATATATGTTAGTGAACAAGACTCCTCTTTAAATTTTATTACCTTCATCCACATCTTTCCTCACCCTTGGTTGAACTTGATGGACATAAGTCTTTTTCAACTGTACTGTACTAACTATGTAACTATGTAAATATGAGACTACCTCTGCTGGACTTAGGAAAGAATTGCCAGACCAAAAACAACTTTTAATAAAGAAACATAGAAAAAGAAAGAACATAAAACCTCTTCAGCAAATTTTGGCTGACAGTGAGTTATCACCAAAGCCATTAGCAAACTTGTGCTTTAGAACTTCTTTTTTTCCAACATGTGAATTTTAAATATAGAATGGAAGATAAATAACAGGAAAAAAACATTTAATCAACCATGTCCATACAAGAAGCTACATTTTAGTGTGATTGTTGTTTTCTTCCTCTTTTGTGCTTGGTATATGTTGGAGTCTTGAAGGTCAGACTCTAGGAAACTTTTGTACATTCCTTTTCAGCCAAAATTGATATATGGTGCTGTTTCCAAATTTTCTGTTCTTGATATTTATATTTTTATAAATTTCAATAGGAAGAAGATGTAGTGTACAATACAATAAAACACCAGAATCATCTCTGAGATTTTATATTGCTATTTACCATATAAAATACAAAAATGAGTGACAATTAGAGATGGGCGAATTGATTCTAACGAAGTGGAATTCGTTTAGAATTTCAGGAGAACTTCGGTTCGGACCGAAGTCGAACTTTGGGGTACTTCGGTGTAACGAAGTGTGCTTTTGATGATAAAATGGCTGCGAGCACATGGCGCTAAAATGGGCAAAGCCTCGGGGAGGAAAGAAGGGCATAACCTGCATGACATGTGCAGAAAATGAAGCCAATCAGAGCCCCGGCGGGATTCTGTGACGTCACCCACTATATAAGACCGAGCGCGCCGCTGGAGCTCACACTCCTCTCACTGTACTGACCAGGGAAGGTCCCGGCTGGCGGGTGATAGCGCTTTCTAAGAACTGATTTTTATACAGCGATTTCTGTGGTGGTGCTCTGCTTGTCTCAGAAAACTGTTCTCTGAATGTGCTATTTCTGATTTTTTGGGGAAATTGGATCTGAAATCCCTGTGCGCCCCACTGCAGCTGCATATACATTCAATAACCAATGGGATCTAAGCCAGTTTCCTGTTGTATTCATTTAAAGAAACAGCGTTTTTACAATACAAAATACCACTTCTTTTTTTGGGGCTGCTGAATTCTTTGGCGCAATTTAACATCCAGGGGTTAATTAAGCGTTTGTTTTGCTGGTGTGCTGACAAAAATAAACCGCTTTTTCAACGCCAAAAATATATATATATTTTTTGGTAGCCAAAATTCACAAGCAAAGGCAAATTAAACAACTGAAATCTCTTGTTGTGGGGCCCGTAGAAAAAAACCAATTGAAACACGCTACTAGTTTGTGCGGCTCAATCCTTTGGCGCAATTTACATCCAGGGGTTAATAAGCTTTTGTTTGCGGGTGTGCTGACAAAAAAAACCGTCTTTTTCAACGCCAAATATATATAAATTATTTTGGTAGCCAAATTCAAAAACAAAGGCAAATTACAACTGTATCTCTTTTGTGTGCGTAGAAAACACGCAATTGTAACACGCTACTAGTTTGTGCGGCTCAATTCTTTGGCGCAATTACATCCAGGGGTTAATTAAGCGTTGTTTTGCTGGTGTGCTGACAAAAAATAAAACCGCTTTTTCAACGCCAAATATAATATATATTTTTTTGGTAGCCTAATTCACAAGCAAAGGAAAATTTAAACAACTGAAACTCTTGTTGTGTGGCGTAGAAAACACGCAATTGTAACACGCTACAGTTTGTGCGGCTCAATTCTTGGCGCAATTTACATCCAGGGGTTAATTAACCCGTTGTTTTGCTGGTGTGCTGACAAAAATAAACCGTCTTTTTAAACCCCAAATAATATAATTTTTTTGGTAGCCTAATCACAAGCAAAGGCAAATTACAACTGTATCTCTTGTTGTGTGGCGTAGAAAACACGCAATTGTAACACCTACTAGTTTGTGCGGCTCAATTCCTTTGGCGCAATTTACATCCACCAGGGGTTAATTAAGCGTTGTTTTGCGGGTTTGCTGACAAAAATAAACCTACTTTTCCACCCCAAAATATATATAATTTTTTTTGGTAGCCTAATTCACAAGCAAAGGCAAATTACAACTGTAACTCTTGTTGTGTGGCGTAGAAAACACGAAATTGTAACACGCTACTAGTTTTGTGCGGCTCAATTCTGTGGCGCAATTTACATCCAGGGTTTAATTAAGCGTTGTTTTGCTGGTGTGCTGACAAAAATAAACCGTCTTTTTCAACGCCAAATATATATATATTTTTTGGGTAGCCTAATTCACAAGCAAAGGCAAATTACAACTGTATCTCTTGTTGTGTGGCGTAGAAAACACGCAATTGTAACACGCTACTAGTTTGTGCGGCTCAATTCTTTGGCGCAATTTACATCCAGGTTTTAATTAAGCGTTGTTTTGCTGGTGTGCTGACAAAAATAAACCGTCTTTTTCAACCCAAATAAATATATATTTTTTTTTGGTAGCCTAATTCACAAGCAAAGGCAAATTACAACTGTATCTCCTTGTTGTGGGGGCGTAGAAAAAACCCAATTGTAACACGCAACAAGTTTGTGCGGCTCAATTCTTTGGCACAATTTACATCCAGGGGTTAATTAAGCGTTTTTTTTTACTGGTGTGCTGACAAAAATAAACTGTCTTTTTCAACGCCAAATATATAATATTTTTTTGGTAGCCTAATTCACAACCAAAGGGGCAAATTACCAAACTGTATCTCTTGTTGTGTGGCGTAGAAAACACCAATTGTAACACGCTACTAGTTTGTGCGGTTCAATTCTTTGGCGCAATTTACATCCAGGGGTTAATTAAGCGTTGTTTTGCTGGTGTGCTGACAAAAATAAACTGTCTTTTTTAAACGCCAAAATATATATATTTTTTTGGTAGCCTAATTGACAAGCAAAGGCAAATTACAACTGTATCCTTGTTGTGTGGCGAGAAAACACGCAATTTGGGTAACACGCTACTAGTTTTGTGCGGCTCAATTCTTTGGCGCAATTTACATCCGGGGGGTTAATTAAGCGTTGTTTTTGCTGGTGTGCTGACAAAAATAAAACTTCTTTTTCAACGCCAAATATATATATATTTTTTTGGTAGCCTAATTCACAAGCAAAGGCAAATTACAACTGTATCTCTTGTTGTGTGGCTAGCAAACACGCAATTGTAACACGCAAACTAGTTTGTTGCGGCTCAATTTTTTGGCGAAATTTTAAACATCCAGGGGTTTAAATTAAGCGTTGTTTTGCGGGTGGGGCTGACAAAAATAAACCGTCTTTTTCAACGCCAAATATATATAATTTTTTCGTTACCTAATTCACAAGCAAAGGCAAATTACAACTGTATCTCTTGTTGTGTGGCGTAGAAAACACGCAATTGTAACACGCTACTAGTTTGTTGCGGCTCAATCTTTGGCGCAATTTACATCCAGGGTTAAATTAGCGTTGTTTTCCCGGGTTTTGGCTGACAAAAATAAACTGTCTTTTTCAACGCCAAATATATAAAATTTTTTTTTTGGTAGCCTAATTCACCAAGCAAAGGCAAATTACAATTTGTATCTCTTGTTGTGAGGCGTAGAAAACATCAGCAATTGTAACACGCTACTAGTTTGTGCGGCTCAATTCTTTGGCGCAATTTACATCCAGGGTTAATTAAGCGTTGTTTTGCTGCTGTGCTGAAAAAAATAAACCGTCTTTTTCAACACCGAAATAAAATACTTTTTTTCTTGTAGCATAATTCACAGCGAAGGTTAAATTTAAAAGCCTGTTTGTGCTTTTACATTTAGTAAAAACACAGTGCTTGTAAACGACACATACAAGTAAATTTTCCTGGCCATTTGTGGAGCGCAATTTATACCAAGGGTTTACCCAAGCTTGTTTAACTGGGTTCATTTGGAGTCAAAAAAAAGGGTGTATATTTATCATATACAGATAGCGTCAGCAAACAGTGTCTGTACATTTTAGAACAAACAGTATGTCAGACAGAGCGGTGGCAGGCTCTGCAACTGCGAGTGGCAGGGGCACAAACATTTCTGAACCGCGCCCAGGTCGCAGCACCGCAAGGGGACGTCGCAGCAGGGGTCACTCGGTGAGGCACAACTGCCGCTGTCATCTAGCGGCCGGGTTTTGGGTTCAGCAAACCCAAGGGTTCTTGATTGGTTGCACAGTCATCCTCTTCCTCCCAGATGACATCTGACAACCCCAGCCAAGAGTCGGTGGGAACCTCAGACACAACACTTATTGGCAAGTGCCCGGGAGCGGGGTCAGCGGCCCTCACCTGTCCCTCCAGCCCGCCCTGTCCCAATCCATTTCCCTCAGCCGGGGATCTACTATGTGGTCTAGGGCTCAGCGCCCCTATATAGCGAGGATGAACAATTTGAGGAGGGCATTCAGCAGCTACGTGGCAGCGAAGAAATGGGGCCAATATCCCCAGCTTCTTGGCAGTAGGCGGCAAAGTAATAGATGTGGAGAGTGCATGGGGTCATGTGGTGAGAGGTCAGCCACGGCTTTAAACCCAAAACCGGTGATGAGGACAGTAGTGACGATGAAACACAAATAGATTATGATGTAGCCGACCCGCACTGGGAGCCGGGTGAAGCAAGGGGGTTCATCATCTCAGAGAAAGGGCGTCAGCTTGCGCGTCAGGCAGCCGCGCAGCCAGCAAGTGGGTTGTGTGGGCCGTGAGTCAGCAGGGTACAGCAGTGTGAGGTCGGGAGCCCCAAACGGCCACGGGGGAGAAAACCCGCTTCGCAGTCCAAGACAGTAGCGGCACAGGGCTCATGCGAGGCAGCGGCGGCAGTAGTCCTCCCTGCGGACGTTGGCGGGAAAATCAGCTACTCGGCGGTGTGGCAGTTTCTTTGCTAAGACAACCGAGGAGCCGAATATTGGTAAAAAGAATCTGGGGCAGAAAGTGAAGCGTGGCCAGGGAGCTAACGTTGGCACAACGGCCCCTCGTCAACACAATCAGCCCTCACCATCCCGGTGGCCTGGGGGAAACGTGGCTCAAAAAGTGGTGGGCCATCCTGCCGCTGCAGCAGCAGCAGCGGCCAGTGGCACGCATGCCTTTCAGCCATCAAGGCTCCACCACCTCTGCAAAGGCAGCTGTTTCTTTTCTTTGGGCATCCTCGTCCCCTCCCCGGTCCAGATCCGCCACTTTTTCCTCCTACTCATGGCGCCAGCAGTCTTCAAAAGAGGCGATTGTAAAGAGACAACAGTATCGTCCAACCATCCTAAAAGGGGCAGCAGCTGACCGGCTCCTGTCCAAGTTGTTGTACTGCAGTCCCTCCCTTTCCAAATGGTGGGCCCTGCAAACCCTTCAGAGAACTAATGGCTTGTGCCGAGCCGAGATGGAGAGTTCCAAGCCGTAATTTCTTTTCCAAAAAAGGGAGTACCAACACTTCATAAATATGTAGAACAGAAAGTGGGTTCGTCCTTGAGCTTAAACGGGTTTTGTTTCCAAGTACACGGCAGCGCGGAACGTCTGGAGCTGTAACTACGGTCAGGGCCAGTACATGTCCTTTACGGCCCACTGGTGAATGTGCTTCCTGCCCAGGCACACCAACAACTTGGACAGGAGAACGCCGCTTTCCTCCTCCACGTTGTCAAACTGCTGCTCCTGCGCCAATGTCCGCCTCCCCCCTCCTCCACCACCACCCACCATCTCAGCCTCCACAATACTGCTCCATCATACCACATGTGTAGGGCACAGCCGGGGTCACGCAGTTCTACACCTAGCTTGCCTTCGGCGAACGAAGTCACACAGGGAGGAACTGCTCCGCGTCATGCAGCAAGAAATCGATGGGTGGCTTTTCCCCCGCGCCAACTGCAAATCGGAACCATGGTGACGGACAATGGGAGGAACATGGTGCCGCGCGCTGGCACCGAGAGGGATGGGCCATTTCGCCCTGCATGGCGCACGTGTTCAATCTGGTTGTAAAAAGGTTCCTGAAGTCCCTTCCACCGATCTTCAGAAAAATTCTGAAAATGGCCAGGAAAAATGGGGCATGCACTTTAAACCATTCGTACAAAAACCAGGAACACCCTCCTCGAGTTGCAGCGGCAGAACGGCCTCCCCCAACACGCTCCCGATATGCGATGTTTCCACCCGCTGGAATTCCAGCCTGCACATTTTGGACCGACTGAATTAACAGAGAAAGGCCAATAACGAAGAGTTGATGATCCAGTCAGACACAATTACTCCCCTCTGTAACTTAGATGTCAGCCAGTGGCAGCTCATGCTAGACACCTGCCGTGTGTTGAGGCCATTCGAGGGGGCCACGTTATTTGTCATCGCCAGGAAATACGGGATGAATAACGTCATTCCACTGCTTCATGTCCTGGGAACAGATGCTGAAAAAATCTGTCTGGACGGGACTGGAGATGTGGCGACTAAAATCTCGTGGCCACCCTGAGTCCGGTGGGGACTGAATGGAGGAGGAGGAAAGGGAAGGAGGAGGGGCATTGGAGCAGAAGCATTGTCTGGTGAAATGGGGATTTTCTACCCAGGTGACAAGAGAGGAGGAGCAGAGCAGCTGGAGGAGGGGGATGGAGATGAGGAAGACGAGCAGATGACTCCCAAGCACCGTGGCAGTATACAGTGGAAATGGAGGCAGGGAGCCCCTCGGGGTCACTTGTGCATATGTCCCGCAGCATGCTTATTTGCCTGGGTAGTGCCAGCCGGATAGTCAGCATCGGGCAGGGGGTTGTCTTGTGGCTCTCCACCCTAATTGGACCCCTCCCCTAACCGGTCCAAAAATGGGAGCCTTTTCCCCCCAATTTAAGGGGAAAACAAACTCAAATACTATAGGGAAATCCTCCGTAATCAGTTTGGCCGCTGCCTATGTGCGGCATCGTCTCTCCTCTTACAGGTCTGACTGGGGGGTTTCCTCAGCGCTCACGTATACTGCCGCGGCTGCTGGGGGAAGGGGGGGGGTAGGAGCAGTACCAGCTCCATCAGCATAACCAAGTCTGGAGTCACTAATGAGCAGCTTCCTTCACCCGCCTAGTGAGGAGGGGAGTCACCAGCAGCAGCAGCAGCAGCAGGACATGGAGGGATTCCCCGAACCAACAGTTTGGCCTACTTGGGCAGCCACTCTGCCCCCACCCCATTAGAAGAAACCGCTGGACTAAATGGGCAGCCAAACTGGATGTGTGGCCGCAACTTGCCGAGTTTGCAGTGGAGAAGCTGTCCCTGCCCGGCCAGTAGTTGTGGCATCAAGCGGGTTGTTCAGTGCGGCGGGGGCCATCGTTTAACCCCAAGGGGAAACCCGCTTTGTCCACTGGAAATTTGAACGACTGACCTTTGTCAATAATGAATCAAGGCGTGGATCGGCCAGGATTTCCACACACCAAAGCCTTAGGGGTCAGTCTGGGGTTTTTAAAATACCTGCCCTCACCACTAATCTGATGCCGCCCCCCCGCCCGATGCCCCCACATCTGCTGATCATTTTCTCCCATCTGCCTACCACCCGTCTTAAACCAGGACTGGATTGCCACCCACCCAACACTCTGTCATGTGCCACTCTATGTGCTCATGCTGTGCTGCTGTTGCTGTTGCCGTGACAAACCACACTGTGTCAATTGTGCCACTCTGCGGCCTGGTACTGTTTTTGCCACCTCCAGAATGTCATTGTGCCACTCTCTGACCTCATGCTGTTGCTCCTGTCCATCACCTCCACTCCTGTCATTGTGGGCCCCCGCCCGAAACCCCATGCTGCTGCCGGGGCCCCTGACCTCCGCTCTCAGTCATTGTGCCGCACTGTGGCCTAATACTATTTTGCCACCTCAGAATGTCATTGTGCCACTCTCTGTGCCTCATGCTGTTGCTCCTGTCATCACCTCCACTCTCTGTCATTGTGCCACTGCCTGACCTCATGGGTGCTCCCGCCGTGACCTCCGCTCTCAGTCATTGTGCCGCTCTTTGGCCTAATACTATTTTGCCACCGCAGAATGTCAATTGTGCCACTCTCTTGACCTCATGCTGTTGCTCCTGTCATCACCTCCACTTCTCTTCCCATGTGCCACTGCCTGACCTCATGCTCTGCTGGCCAGCCGTGACCTCCGCTCTCAGTCATTGTGCCGCTCTGTGGCCTAATACTATTTTGCCACCTGCAGAATGTCATTGTGCCACTCTCTTTCCTCATGCTGTTTTCTTCCTGTCCAAACACCTCCACTCTCTGTCATTGTGCCACTGCCTGACCTCATGCTGCTGCCGCCGTGACCTCCGCTCTCAGTCATTTTGCCCCTCTGTGGCCTAATACTATTTTGCCACCTGCAGAATGTCATTGTGCCACTCTCTGACCTCATGCTGCTGCTGTGACCCCTGTCGTGCCCTCCACACTGTGTCATTGTGCCACTGTCTGACCTCATGCTGCTGCCGTGGCTGCTGCCGTGCCCTCCACACTGTGGCCTACTCCTGTTTTTGCCACCTCCAGAATTTGTCATTGTGCCACTGTCTGACCTCATACTGCTCCAGCCGTGACCTCCACACTGTATCATTGTGCCACTCCTGTGGCTTAATAACTTTTTTTCCGCCTCCATAATGTCCATTGGCCACTGCCTGACCTCATACTGCTTGCCCGCCGTGACCTCCACACTGTGTGATTGTGCCACTCTGTGCCCTAAATACTGTTTTATCCGCCTCCATAATGTCCATTGTGCCAAATGTCTGACCCATACTGCCCCCCCGCCGCCGTGACCTCCACACTGTACATTGGCCACTTTTGTGGCCTAAATACGTTTTTGCCACCTCCAGAAGCATTGTGCCACTGTCTGACCCTCATAACTCTACCAAAGCCGTGACCTCCACACTGTTGTGATTGTGCCACTCTGTGCCCTAATACTGTTTTTCTCTCCGCCTCCAGAAAGTCATTGTGCCAAATAGCCTGACCTCATGCTGCTGCTGCCCATGACCTCCACACCTGTGTGATTGTTTCCACTCTGTGGCCTAATACTGTTTTGGCCGCCTCCAAATGTCATTGTGCCCACTGCCTGACCTCATGCTGCCCGTGGCAGCCGCCCGTCACCTCCACACTCTATCACTAATGTTGCCCCCTGAGCTCTCAGCTAGTTTATTACCAGCTTTCGCTGGCATGACTTTATCAGGCTACATTCCCGCTTGAGTTTTTTGGTCAGTTTTTTCCCGCTTAAGTGCCCAGGGAATTTTATAGTGAAGCGATTCTAAGAGCGACGGCAGTCATGTGCGTGTCATACTAAAACACAACATTGTATAAGACCAAACCAAGCTCCCTCTGCATATTTAAGCATGGCACAACGTTCTAACAAGCACCCTGCAAGGGTCGGGCAACCTGGGAAAAAGCTGTTTTTTAACGTGATTCCCTGCCGAAGTAATTCGGGGGGCCCAAACGAATTTTGTCGAAAATTCGGCGAAGTTGACCGAACCGAATTTTGAGAAATTCCGGCAACTCCTAGTTTACAATAGCATTGATCTAGAATTCTATGCAGCCATAATCTATCTCTAGGTGCCTCTGATTTTTATGGAAGCATACAAAAGGTTTTTTTCTCTTGAATTCAAATACTGTAGAATTCTACTTGAAAAAAATCCTTGACAATATCACAATACAATGCTGTATGTTGAAAAACAAATACAGAATCAACACGGATGTTATACAGTACCCGTTTTATGCATAAGCCCAAAGAGGATGACTGATTAAAAATCTTAACACGAAGTTGGAGGTTAATGATTTTCCTTTAAATCCTTCATTGTTGTTTTTTTTTAGTTTTGATGATGAATAGTGTTATAAGTGATCTGTTCTTCAATATTACATTCATGAAAACCAACTATCAAAATATGTATGTTATTAAACTATTTGCATTGTAGTGCTTCTTTCTTCCACTGTAACAGCCACTCTGTTGGGGCTTCTGTTCCTCCCTTTAGTTTACTGCTGCCTCTTAGTGCGTATGCATTGGTCCTTCTGGATTTAGAGGGCCAGTGTGTATTGCTACTCTGGCCTCCCCCCCCCCCCTAATAATAGCACACCTGTATCTTTTTAAAGGGACACTTTCCCATTGATCTTGCCTGATCTTGGTTGTCTATATTGGTGAAATCTGAATCTATACTGTATAGCAGGGGTGGGCAATTAATTTTCCCATGGGGCCGCATGAGAAAGTGCGATGGTTTTGGGGGGTCGGACTAATAAAAACATAGGATGAACGGGAAAAAATTCGTTTTTGGGGGATTATCTTTGTGAAAACTTACTGGGGGATGTATCTATATACCTCTATATATACTGATGGTACACAGTAAGGCAGGTATATACAGCTCTCCTCAGTAAGGTAGGTATGTAGATGTATGTCCCCTCAGTCTGGCAGGTATATACAGCTCCCCTCAGTCAGGTATATAGATATAGGTACCCGCAGGCAGGTATATAGATACAGCTCCCCACAGGCAGGTATATAGATAGGTACAGCTCCCCTCAGGCAGGAATATAGATAGGTTCAGCTCCCCTCAGGCAGGTATATAGATAGGTACAGCTCCCCTCAGGCAGGTATCTAGATAGGTACAGCTCCCCTCAGGCAGGTATCTAGATAGGTACAGCTCCCCTCAGGCAGGTATCTAGTTAGTTAGGGCTCCATACAGGCAGGTATATAGTTAAAGCTTCACACAGGCAGGTATATAGCTAGTTAGGTCTCCATACAGGCAGGTATATAGTTAAAGCTCCACACAGGCAGGTATATCGATAGGGCTTCCCACAGGCAGGTATATAGTTAGGTGTGTCCCCAGGCAGGTATATAGATAGTTATGTGTGTTCCCAGGCAGGTATATGGATAGTTAGGTGTGTGCCCAGGCAGGTATATAGATAGTTAGGTGTGTACCCAGGCAGGTATATGGATAGTTAGGTGTGTCTCCAGGCAGGTATATAGATAGTTAGGTGTGTCCCCAGGCAGGTATATAGATAGTTAGGTGTGTCCCCAGGCAGGTATATAGATAGTTAGGTGTGTCCCCAGGCAGGTATATAGTTAGGTGTGTCCCCAGGCAGGTATATATATAGTTAGGTGTGTCCCCAGGCAGGTATAGAGATAGCCAGGTGTGTCCCCAGGCAGATATATAGTTAGGTGTGTCCCCAGGCAGGTATAGAGATAGCCAGGTGTGTCCCCAGGCAGATATAGAGATAGCCAGGTGTGTCCCCAGGCAGATATAGAGATAGGTGTGTCCCCAGGCAGGTATATAGATAGTGAGGTGTGTCCCCAGGCAGGTATATAGTTAGGTGTGTCCCCAGGCAGGTATATAGATGTAGGTGTGTCCCCGGGGCAGGTATATGATAGTGAGGTGTCCCCCCAGGCGGGTATATGGGCAGGTGTGTCCCCCCGGGCAGGTATAGAGATAGGGTTTCCCCCACAGGAGGATTAGTTTTATGGCCAAATTAAAAATAACAAACACTATCCCCACTTGGCAAATGACTCCCGGCCGAGCGCTCTCTCTTCCACCCAGGAGCTTCCGGGCGGTGGCGTGATGAGTCATCCCGCCAGCCCCGGGACGCTCCTCCGCAGCTCCGGGGCCCCCCCAAGAGTTATTACTGTGTGGCCCCCAGGAGGGGGCAGCGGCGCGGTGAGCGGATTCACCACGTCGCTGCCAAATTTCCCCAGCAATAGTGGGGCGGGAGGCCCCGGGGGCCCCTTCGCTACCCGGGCCCCCACGGGGGGCCATCAGCGAAAAATTGCAGACCGGGCACGTACGCCGCGGGCCGCACCGGTCCGCCAGCTCTCGGATGCCCCCCCGGGGCCGTACATTCCCGGTTGTGTATAGGGAAGTCCATTTCTGACTTTGTCTACTTTATTGAATTTGCTATTTGTCTACCTGCTGTGATCTTTGGCTATCACCCCAACTTTCAAGAATAATGCTTGCCTCTACCCTTTGCTTGCCAGACTCTACCTTCTGCCCAGTGTTGTAGTTGAGTCTTGGAGTCTACCCGTGGAGTTGATTTTTGGGATCCAATTTGTACAGTTGATTCTTGGAACCCATTCTACAGCTCCTGTACATGACTGTACATACTGCACATGCCTCTTACACTTTGCATTTTGCTTTCCACCGCTCTTTCTCCATGTTTCCTCCTGAAAAGCAGCCCAAGATCCACCATACCCATTGGCCCATCATGCCCACGTTTCCACTGGGAATGTTCCCTGCTCCCCTGTGGGCCAGTTCAATCAGGCTTCTGCCTGTCTCTTTGGTACTACCTATGGATTTTAAGCGTTGAAATGGGAATTGCATGGGCATGCCCGGGATGTAAAGTCCATATTTGACCCTCAGGATTTACCTCCACCCATAGGTGAGACATCACAAGCTAAATGGCTTTAATTATTTTATCTGAAGACAAATACTTATCCCATAATGCTTGCAAAAGCCATCAATATCTGATCTTTAATTTTCTCAGAATCCACGTGTTCAACCATTGACTACAAAGGGGAAAATTGAGACTTTGGGGGACATGTATGAAGATCGGCACGACGAAGCTCCTGTTTTCATTTTTTACGGGAAAATGGCCGGGGATGTTGCGTTTCCCGAAGTGTGCCATAAATGCGGTGAAAAATTCATGCCTCCAGCAGCAGACCACATTAAATAGGTTGCCTGTCGGAGCTGAAATGCCCCTCATTTTAAAACCCCCCCGCTTCAACATGCATCGGTTTTAAATGTGCTCCCTCCCCCCCCAGAAAGACCAAAAAACCCTTCATGTTGGGAGCATGGGGAAAGTGGCAAAGCTTTCGCCAAAAGGCCCCTAACACATAGGGGGGGTGCCCCCGACAGCGGAGCCGGCACAGTGAAGGTATTTACGCCCCCCCCCCCCCCCGAAAATGAAAAGCCCGATATACTTTCCCCCTTTATCTTTTAGCGGGGTTTCAGAAGGGTTTTTGGGGGCAATCAGAAATTTAGGTTGGAAGTATTAATTAGAGAGGGGCAAATCGATTCTAATGAAGTGGAATTTCATTTAGAATTTTCGGGAAAACTTCGATTCTGAACGAAGCGAAGTTTGGGGCATTGGGGGAACGAAGAATGTTTTTAATTGTAAAAGGGTGAAAGAAACATGGCGTTACAGGGGGCAAAAATTGGAGGAAAAAGGAGTACCTAAATGACATGTGCAGGATGAAGCCAATCAGAGACGGGGGGATTCTGTGAGTCATCGACTATAAATTTGGGAACGACGGGGCAGTTCCACTCCTCTCTTTTGCCGTGTTGTACTGCTCGCTCCAGAGCTGGATCTAAACAAAAAGAAAGAATTTTATACAGGATTTTTGGAGTGGTTCACAGCTTGTCTCAAGATGTTCTTTTAGTTCAAATTTTGTTTTTTGGGGGTTTTTTGAATTTCCGTGTGCTCCAATTCGCGCAAAACATTTTAATGCATTGCTCGTTTGGACACATTGAATACCAGGGTTATCTAAGCCTGTTGCTGTTGTATTCTTAAAAAACAGCGTTTTTTACAACCCACATACTTTTTTTGGAGCCATTTTTTTGCGCAATTTGACCAAAGGTTAATTAAGTGTGTTTCTGCGTTGTAGTCAGAAAAAGAAAAGTTTTTTTCAACGCAAAGAAGCTTTTTTCCCTGAGCATAATTCATATCCGTGGGTTAAAATTAAGGTTTTTTCTGCGTTTAGTCAGAAAAATACATGCGTTTTTAACACCCCAAATAGTGTTTAATTTTTGCAGCCATTTCTTTTGCGCTTTTTTTAATCCAAGGGGTTTACCCAAGGCCTTTAGAGGTTTTTTGGAGTAAAAATACGGGGTGTGTATTTATCATATACAGAATCTTCTTAAACAGAGGACTTTTTTGAAAAAACAGTATGTCAGACAGAGAGGTGGCAGGCCTTCACTGTGAGTGGCAGTGGCAAAAAATTTTCCTGGAGTACTCACGGGTCGCAGCACAGTAAGGGACGTGCAGCAGGGGTCACTGGGTGGGGCCCAAAACTGCCGTGTATCTAGGGCCCTTGTGTTGACCCAAAAAAGGGTTCTTGTTGGGTTGACTGGTCATCCACTTCCTCCAAGATGACACTGACAACCCCCAGCCAAGAGTCGGGGGGAAAACATCGACAAAACCCCTTATTTGGGAGGGCCCGGGAGTGGGTCAGCGGCCCCCCCTTCCTCAACCCGCCTCTGTCCCCACCCGGGTTCCCCTCGGGCGGGAACTACTTTTGGGGGTTGGGCTCAGCGCCCTTACAGGGAGAAAATTTGAGGAGGACAGTCAGCAGCTACTTGGCAGTAAAAAAGGGGGGCCAAATCCCCTGCTTTTTCCAGAAGGCAGCAAATTTTGATGTGGAGATGGCAGGGAGGTCTGTTGTGGGGGGTCACCCTTGCATACCAAGCCCTTTTGAGGGGACACAGTGAAGATCAAACAATAATGATGATAAAAGTAGCCGACCGCACTTGGGGCCGGGTGAAGAAAGGGGCTTCATCATCGTCAGGAGAAAAGGGAGTTAGCTTGCGCCTGGGCCGGCGCACCCAGCAAGGGGGTTTTGTGGGGCCGTGAGTAGGGGGTAGCAGAGTGCAGGTCGGGAGCCAAGGGGCCACGGGGAAAACCCCTTCGCGGGTCCAGAAAGTAGCGATACAGGGGCCTCAGCGGGGCAGCGGCGGTGTATCATTATGCGGAGCGTTGGCGGAAAAATCGATATGGGCGGGGGGCAGTTTTTTGCTAAGACACCGGAGGAGCCGAAGGGGTAATGTAAATTTGGGCAGAAAGTAAAAGCGGGGGCCGGGAGCTAACTTTGGCCCCAGGCCCTGTTCAACCATGCAGCGTCACCATCCGGTGGGCCGGGAAAAAAAGTGGCTCGTTTGTGGGGTCCACCTTGCCGCTGCCGCAGCAGCAGCCCCAGTGGCACGCTTGCCTTGCTGCCATCAAGGCTCCACCCCTCTGCAGAAGGGAGCTGTTTCTTCATCATTCCCAGTCCAGACGTCCTGCTCCCTTGTATCTGGGCCAACAGTCGTTCAACGAGGGATTGAAAAAGACAACATATGCATCCAACCCTCCTAAAGGGGACGAAGCGCCGTGCTCCGTCCCAATTTTTTGGGACGCGTCCCTCCCCCTTTTTAAAAGGGGGGACTCTGCACCTTCAGAGAATTAATGGCCTGTGCCCACCGAGTGGGACTTCCAAAACGAAATTTTTTTTCCAAAAAAAGGGAGTACCCCGCCCTTCACAAATATGAGAACAGAAAAGGGGGCCGCCTTTAGTTATCGGGTTTTTTCCAAGGTGCACGGCAGCGTGGCTTGTGGAGCTTAAACGGCGGGCCCCTACATGCCTTTACGGGCCCACTGGGTGAATCTGGTCCCGCCCAGCACACAAAAACTTGGACGGAGACGCCCCCTTTCTCCTCCATGTTGTAAACGTGCTTCTGCCAAGTCGTCTCCCCCTTCCCCCACCACCACCATCTAGCCTCCCCCAAAACACTCCACTACCACATGTGTAGGGCACAGCGGTGCCACCGTTCTCACCCGGGTTTGCCTGGGCGAACAAATCACAAAAGGGGAGGGAAAGCTCCGTTATGCAGCAAGAAACAATGTGTGACTTTCTCCGTGCCAACTGCAAATCGGAAAACCCTGCTGACGGACAATGGGGGGGAACATAGTGTCGGAGATTTCACCGAGGGGGAGGTCCCCGGGCCCCGCATGGGGCATATGTTTTAATATGGTTGTGAAAAGGGTTCCCAGTTTCCACCATCTTCAGAAATTTTTGAAAATGGCCAGCAAACTGTGCAGCCTTTATCCCTTCTACAAAACCGGCACCCCTCCTCGGTTTCAGCGGCAAACGGCCTCCCCCAACACACTCTGATATGCGATGTTTCACCCCTTGGAATTCCACCCGCCAAGTTGGACCGACTGTATGAACAGAGAAAAGGCCTTAACTTTTTTTTTATATCCATTTTGGGTAGGAGTCCTCCCCTGTGTAATTTTTATGTCAGCCAGCGGGAGCCATGGTGACACCTGCCCTTTGCTGGGCCATTTGAGGGGGCCCACTTTTTTTGTCAGTCACCCGGACTCGGGTGAAAAGTCATTCCCCTCTTTATGAGTCCGGTGGGGACTGAAATGGAGAAGGAGGGGGACATTGGAGAAGAAGCATTTTCTGGTAAAATTGTGGTTTTTTACCCCGGGGAGAGGAGAAGAGGGGCAGAGCGCTGGAGGAGGTAGATGGAGATGAGGAAGACGTGGAAAAATGACCCCCAAACACCGTGGCAGTATACAGTGGGAATGGGGGCGGAGTCCCTTGAGCACTTGTGCAGATGGCCGCGCATTCGGATTTCCCGGCTAGTGAAGCCAAAATCCCATCCGGCAGAGGGATACTTCTGGCTTTTCCCCCCCTATTGGCCCCCCCCTACCGGGCCCAAAAAAGGGGCCTTTTTCCCCGCTGCTGAGAGGGGGGACAAACCAATACTATAGAGCAAACCTCTGTAGTCAGTTGTCCGCTGCCCAGTCGGCATCATCCATCCTCTGACAGGTCTTTTCCCCGGGGGTTCCCCCAGTGCTCACGTACCACTGCCGCAGCTGCTCCATCGCGCAACCAAGTCTGAAGTCACTGAGATGTTTCCTTCACCCGCCAGTGAGGAGCGCACTCACCCCGCAGCAGCAGGACCTGGAGAGACCCCCGAACCCAAAAAGGTGGGGCCTACTTGGACAGGCTCTGCCCCCCCCATTTTTGAAGACCCCTGGAATACTGGGGAGCCAAACGGATGAGTGGCCGCAACTTGCCGAGTTTGCACTGGAGAAAAATCCCTGCCCAGCCAGTAGTGTGGCTCAGAGCGGGTGTTCAGTGGCCGGGGGCCCTCGTTTCCCCAAGGGGAACCCCTTTCCATGGGAAATGTGGAACGACTGACCTTTGCAAAACAATCAGGCAGGATTGGCCGGGTTTTCCCCCACCAAAGCCTTAGGGTCAGATTACATAGCCCCTATGCCCACCAAACTTTGAGAAATGATTGGGTTCAAAAATACCCGCCCCAGCCCTACATTCGCCACCCCCCTGATGCCACACATCTGTGCCATTTCTCCATCTGCCTCCCCCCATCTTTCAAGGACTGGTATTTCCACCCACCTCCACACTCTTCATTTCCACTCTATGACCTATGTGCTGTGCGTTGTGGTGCCTGACCCCCACACTGTGTGTTTTACCACTCTCGACCTCATGCTGCTGCGTTGTTGTGCTGCGCCACCCCCACACCCTGTCATTGTGCGACTCTCTGACCAATGCTGTGCCCTGACCCGCACACGTGTCATTGTGCCACTCTTGATTCTGCTTTGTCCTGCCCCTCACCTCCACTCTCGTCATTGTGCCACTCTTTGGCCTATCCTGTTTTTTTCCCCCTCCCAAATGTATTGTATCAATGTCGACCTCATGTGCGGTGTTCTCGTGCTGTGACCTACACTCTGTATTGTAACACTCTGTGGGCCCACTCTTTTTTGCCAAACCCCCCAGAAGTCATTGTGCCACTGTTGGAACCCCATGCTGCTGCTTTTGCTCCCGCGGTGACCTCACACTCTGTCATTGTGCCCCTGTCTGACCTCAGCTGCTGCTTTGTCCTGCCGTGACCCCCACACCCCGTCATTGTGCCACTCTGTGGCTACTATGTTTTTGCCACCTCCAGAAGTCATTGTGCCCCCTGTATGACCCAGCGCTGCTGTGGGTGCTGCCTGACCTACAATCTCTTCATTGTGCCACTTGTGGGGTAATCCCGTTTTTGCCCCTCCACACTTGTCATTTTGCCACTGTCTGACCCCATGCTGCTGCTGTTGATGACGTCATTCCACACTTTCATTGTGCCCCTTTTTTGGGGTCCGGATGTTGCTGCCACCTCAAGAATTTTTTAAATTTTGCCCCCTTTTGGCCTACTCATGCGGCCAAGTTACCTCTGTCTCTGAACACCCTGTGGTTTTCCCTTTCTTTTTTACCCTCACCATTTTGGCGTTGCCCCCAAAGTTTATTTTCCCCCTTTTTTTCACCTGTCAGAAGGAATGGGAAGGATCAGGATTGTTAGCCCCAAACAGAGTGGATACAGAACCAGAGACATGCAAAAAATCCCATTTACTGGTTTATTCTGTTTTGGATCAATCCCGTTTGTTAGGCCTTGCAAAAATGAGGATTATTGCCTGACGGTGAAAGGAAAGGGGAAAAAAGATCAGAGACGTCAACGCAAAATTACTGCCGGCACCCTCTCCACTGATTCGGGGGGCCCTCTACATGTATCAGCGTTTAACAGAAAAGGTTCTGTCATATTTTGTGACGGTTTAAAGCTCTGGCCTCATGGAGTGACTTCTGCTCTGACGTCCCCTTACTGTGCTGCGATCTGTGGCGGCTCCAGTAACCTACTACTGTGTTCTTTGACGCTATGGTAGGATCTTAGCCCTCAGTTTGTTTTTTTCCAGCTGGTGCTACCATGACTTTATCAGGCTGCATTCCTGCTTCAGTTTTTTGGTCAGTTTTGCCCCCTTAAGTGCCCAGGGAATTTTAGAGTGAAGTAACTCTAAGAGTGGCGGCCGTCATGTGCGTGTCATACTAAAACACAGCATTGTATGAAGACCAAACCAAGCTCCCTCTGCATATTTAAGCATGGCACAATGTTCTACAGCACCCAGCAGGCTCTGTGCTGCCGGGAAATAGCTGTTTTTAACGCAATTCGTCTCGAAGTAATTCGGACCCAAACAAATTTTGATGGAAAATTCGGTGAATTCGGTGAAGTCGGCAAACCGAATTTTTTAGAAATTCGCCCATCTCTAGTATTAATGTTAGCCTTGGGTTAGATTCTCTCTGTGCTCTGATATATTTTTCAGGATATGCAGACATACTGTAAAAAGCTTATTATTAATGTACTGTTTCTGCTTTCCACATATATGTTACTTAATGGTTCACTATCAAGACAAAGCTCTGCTTAAAGTTCAGAAATATTAAGTCTTTTTATGTTACTAAAGATAGCATGAACATATAAAGCTAATCTGAAAAAAGTAAGAAAGGTGAATTACTGCCAAGATATTTCAGCTGAAAAGAACATTATTACATTGTATACAATTTGCTTGATTGTCAAATAACTTTTGACAAAGGAAAGCCTGTTGGTGTGCTCCCATTCTTGGCTATATTAAGGCTATGTTTTGTTTGGCACAGTTTATCTCTCTTTCATTGGTTCCATCAAAATAACCTTTTCTTCTGTGGGATGCCAATTTAAATGTGCAGCTGCTACTTAAGAAAGGCAAAAGAACAATTTCCATTGTATCACTGTAATTTATAAAATCTTTACACCCCCAATAGCCAATCCTAAATATTTTATAAAAAATACTTTCAATCAATTTTAATTTTAAAGCATTTAATTAGCATTAACAGGTGAACTAAAATTTTGCTATGAAGTTGAAAACTACACAGAAATCAACAAAACCTGTAGGTACAATAATTGTAATAGAATAAAGCTATATGCAAACCTTCAGCTTTTTAGATGCATTTTTGTGAAGCCAATCCCGATAATGGATTTAAAGCAAGGAAAAGTCTCAGGAGGAAAAAAATACCCCTGTCTTAATGAGAAAGTAAATTGTGGCAAATTTATTAAGGTTTAATAAGTTTGGCACATCTTTTGTTGTCAGTGCACCTCAAAAAAACGCCACCTGGAATAGATTTCTGGATAATCACTTTTTGGAGCAAATTTAAGTAAATGTGTTGTACAGTGCAAGGCCATGGCCATTTTTGTTAAGCTCTGCCCATTTCCTTGCAAAATTTGTCAAGCTCAGCGAAAAAGCATAAATGTCATACAATTTTTTGTACATGCCACTTGAACTAAAGAACAAAAGTCTAGCAGAATATATGCCAGAAAATACAGTAGCCTCTTGACCAACACGTAATTCAAAGACTATTAAGGAAGAGGAAAAAAAATTGGTCCTAAAACATAACTTTTAATCACTATAATTATTAAAAATACAATACTCAGACACTTATCCTCTAGTCTGGGAGAACAGACAAAAAATACACTACACTTACCCTGAAAAAACTATCAAACCCTATCTAAGTTTGTGAAGAATACAGGATTGTCATCCTGATAAGGGCGCTCCCGTCTACAAAATCGCCCTAAGATAAGAGACCCTAAAATATAACCTACACGGATCTCATCTATGAGCCTTAATTAAAATTGGTCCTGTTCCTACATGTTTCAACCATCCATCAAAAAATTAAATTGGTTTCCTCAGGGGACCATTGGAAAAAGAGTGGACCAAAAATTGAATATGCAACAGGAGTAATCCAAGAATGTCAGGGAATATTGTTAAGTATGATAAGCAATACCTGTAACACCCTTAATGATGTGTAAGGCGTCTAGCAACAATATAGATTTTACAAAACATACCAAGAAATGCAGGTATTGCTCCAATATGGAAATCACCAAACTGCCAAGAAAGAAAAAGGTCCTATTACTCCACTAAACTATAAGTTATACACCACAAAAGGAGGAAAAGACGTTATGCTAAAACTTACTTAGTTATGGTGAGAGAAAAGCCCGTTTCCCGCCCTGTGTAGGCAGCGCAGCATCGGCTGTCAGTGTGTGAGACGCCGAGGACTAAAAACACACAGAGTTTTAAAGGTGGAAATTGTTCCTTTTGCGACTTTATGGAAAAAACAACTGAATTTGCTGACGGCACCGGTTCCAAAACATTTCACATTAACCAGTTTATCAACTGTAAGTCATCTTTCGTGGTTTACTTGGTGTCTTGCACCTGTGGATTGAGATACGTGGGTAAAACCACGAGACAGTTACGTCGTAGAATTGGGGAACATCTGGGAGACATACGCCACCATAGAGATACACCCATTGCACGACATGTGCACTCTACACATGATGGCAATTCCAAATGCCTTAAATGGAGAGGCATTGATCGTATCATTCCGTCTCAGAGACGAGGCAACTTGGATCAATTATTGTTGCAGAGGGAAAGCTACTGGACATATACATTAAACACTAGGGATCCCTGTGGCCTGAATGACCAATTGGACTTTAGTAGCTCCTTTTAAGATCATATGTACCTATTTGTATCTGTAATACAAATCTCCATACATTTATCCATGTACATCTATGTACATCTAAGCATTAAACATACTTGTTTCTTTTACTTTCGCCCTTATTTGGGGTTCATATATATGAAATCCCTGTTCCTTGCCATTAAATGTCGCTTTCTCCTACCTTTTGAACAATAGCGTACAGCTATATGCTTCATTACTATTTGCCGGCGCGTCTGGAATCTAGCGCAGCGACAAATTCATACCGCGCATGCGCCGTTACCATAGACGCCTCCGGCATTAGTTACCAGCCGTGGACGCACCACATGACGACACAGAGGCGCCGCTTGTTTCGCGCGCATAAAACTCTGTGTGTTTCTAGTCCCCGGCGTCTCACACACTGACAGCCGATGCTGCGCTGCCTACACAGGGCGGGAGACGGGATTTTCTCTCACCATAACTAAGTAAGTTTTAGCATAACGTCTTTCCCTCCTTTTGTGGTGTATAACTTATAGTTTAGTGGAGTAATAGGACCTTTTTCTTTCTTGGCAGTTTGGTGATTTCCATATTGGAGCAATACCTGCATTTCTTGGTATGTTTTGTAAAATCTATATTGTTGCTAGACGCCTTACACATCATTAAGGGTGTTACAGGTATTGCTTATCATACTTAACAATATTCCCTGACATTCTTGGATTACTCCTGTTGCATATTCAATTTTTGGTCCACTCTTTTTCCAATGGTCCCCTGAGGAAACCAATTTAATTTTTTGATGGATGGTTGAAACATGTAGGGACAGGACCAATTTTAATTAAGGCTCATTGATGAGATCCGTGTAGGTTATCTTTTAGGGTCTCTTATCTTAGGGCGATTTTGTAGACGGGAGCGCCCTTATCGGGGCGATTCTCTGTATTCTTCACAAACTTAGATAGGGTTTGATAGTTTTTTCAGGGTAAGTGTAGTGTATTTTTTGTCTGTTCTCCCAGACTAGAGGATAAGTGTCTGAGTATTGTATTTTATTAATTATAGTGATTAAAAGTTATGTTTTAGGACCAATTTTTTCCTCTTCCTTAATAGTCTTGGAATTACGTGTTGGTCAAGAGGCTACTGTATTTTCTGGCATATATTCTGCTAGACTTTTGCTCTTTAGTTTAAGTCAATTTGTTATGCGGCATGGCAGGTTTTTTATCTAAGGGCCCATGTATGGATCAATGGTCTATTGAATCAAAAGACGTCTTTTCAGAAAAATCAATTATTCAACCTCAATATCTCCCTACTCTATCAATAGCCTTTAAAGAACTTACTATAACGTATAGAGAATAAATAGCCTCCTGGTGGGAAGTTGAGAGTCTCCAGAGCTCTATTCAGAACAATATTGTCCCCCGCATCTCTCTTGTCCCCTCTATCCGGAATAAATCCCCCACTTTTCTATCTAAGTGGGAGAAAGAGATCACTACCTGTTCCTTGCGCTTGATGTCCCTTCTATTAGAGGAAGAAAAAACAGCACTTGAAGCTCATAACATCAAACTAAATGAATAAATAGATCTCATACAAAAATTTACAAGTGAACCAGATTTTGTGGTCAAAGAGAAAAATCTGTAAACTAACATAGAAAGATTTCAACATCATTTAAAGATCAAAAACATCGCCAATTTATGCGAGATCTTGACAATTTTAGAGATAATAAAGCATATCTCTGCTTAGATAATAGAAATCAGAACAAGGAGGGTCCAACCGATATTTCTTCGACTGAGACCGAGTTGTCGGACTCGGACAAAGAAGGAGGTTTAAGACCTTCAAGATCACAAACTAGATCTAGAGGCAACAGGAGAGGTAGAAGAGGATATCAGAGAAATAGAGGTAATGGACAGCGTTTTTTAGACTCAAACAAACAGTATCAACTGAGAAAGCGCACCCACACTCCATCGTACCGAGTATAGAATCCACACACTCAGGGGAATCTCAAGTCATTAACCTTTCTGATAAAGTACTGTCCCAGGACGAGATGCGTCTGTTGCAGAAAGGTCTATCTTTTGTCCCTACCACTAGATTTAGCCTGTTTAATTGGACGAAAGACCTGCACATGTTTACACGGAAACTGAATTGGAAAAAATTCTTTGCAATGAAAAATAAAAGAGAATGCTCTGAATTAGGTATCCCACAAGATATGTTACAGGATGTCAGACTTCTGTTTGGCCTGGCAGACATCCCCCAAAATGATGTGGGCAAAGGTCCCTTTACTAATTTGAAGGTAAAGAGTAAGAGCATGCCTCCAATTAATGATGTTTCCTGTGTAGATGTGTTTTTGGGTCTGGTTCTGAAAGACCTTGCAAATATACAGGGGTCGAAATGGCGAAACTATTTGAAATCAGAACATCTGGCATTGCAAAATTTGTCTAAAAATCGTGCATTATGTATTAAACCATCAGACAAGGGGGGCAATATCGTTGTTTTGGATCATCAACAATATCACGATATGTGCACTAACCTCTTGTCTGACAAAAATTGTTATGCACGTTTGCCATCTGACCCTACTGTACTTTTTCAATCAGAACTCAAAACTTTGCTAACTCAGGCTGAAAATGAGGAACTTATAGACCAGAAGAAATTTTATTTCCTATACCCCCGTAAACCACGAGTAGCTACATTTTATGCTCTTCCCAAAATTCATAAGGGGGATTCCCCCTTAAAGGGCCGCCCAATAGTGTCAGGGATTAATTCCCTCAGCCAGAACTGTGGTAGATAAGATCTTGGCACCCTTTGTGGAAGCTCTGCCGTCATTTACGAGGAATACCACAGACCTCTTAAAACGTATAGAGGAACTCTCTATAGGTAAGGACACATGGTTAGCCAGCATTGATGTTGAATCGCTTTACACCTCGATCCCGCATCTCTCAGGTTTAGAGGCGGTCAATTTTTTTCCTTTCCACCAGGGGTATACATTTGAGGGCTCATAACAAATTTGTCGTAGACCTTTTACGTTTTACCCTCACCAAGAACTACTTTCTATTTGATGGCGATGTCTTCCACCAGTTACGGGGTACAGCCATGGGCAGTGCTTGTGCACCGGCCTATGCAAACCTGTACCTCGGCTGGTGGGAGACATCCTTTGTCTTCAGTGATTCCCCTCCTGTTTTCTCAGTGAAATATCCCCTTGGGCTCTTTTTTTTAATCAAGAGTCTTTGAAATCGGGAAAATGGCTTGAAGAACAATTTGCACAATTTGTAGAAATTTATGTAAAACCCGTTTAAACTTGTTTTTTAAAATTTACGAGTTGACGGGGCTCTTTCCTTTTCTTGATATAGTATTTAAAGGATCAAAAAGGTTTTCTATCTCCCCAAATATTGGGCAAACCACGGCCCTAATTCCCTCTTTGTTGGGAAAGCTGTCCCCCCTACCGCTAAGAGAGGAATTCCAGTGGCGTTTTTGGGTTTCCGACATAAAGTTCTCCTTGATGTTTTCAAAAAAGAGGCAGTGTTTTCAAGTGGTTCTTGAACAAAGGCTATCCAAAGTTAGCAAAATGCTCTCAAAAAAAGATCTGCCCAATTGTTGAATCCAAAAAGGGCCCCTTGGTCAGTTTGGGATACCATGATAGAATTGTGGGGACTTTTGTGTGCAGCCCAGGGGTTCGACAGTCCCTGAGAAAAAACTGGGACATCCTAAAGGTGGACCAGATCTCAGGGGGCCCCTATGATGTTTTTCCATCATTTTCCCACCGAAGAGGCAGAAACCCGAGGGACCATTGGTAAATAAACCCCTTGTTGGTCCCAAGAGAGAACGTGGTTTCTGACCAAAGGGGTCTTTTAAATGTGGAAATTGTTCCTTTTGCGACTTTATGGAAAAAAAAAACAATGTTTTGCTGCGGCCCCGGGTTTCCAAAAAACATTTTTACATTAACCAGTTTATCTTTGTTATTTTAGTCATCTTTCGTGGTTTTTTTGGTGCTTCCCTGTGGGATTGAGATATTGGGTTAAAACCACGAGCAGTTACGTCGTAGAATTGGGAACATCTGGGCGAATACGCCCCCATAGGATACACCATTGCACGCATGTGCACTTTCACTGATGGCAATTCCAAAATGCTTAAATGGAGAGGATTGTCGTATATTTCCCCTTCCCAGGACGAGGCAACTTGGAAACAATTTTTGTTGCAGGGGAATGCTACGGGAAATATACTATATAATCTGCCAAGTGACAAATTCATACCGCGCATGCGCCATTACCGTAGCCCCCTCCGGCATTTGTTACCCCAAACCGGGGACGCACTACATGACGAACAGAGGCGCCGTTGTTTTGGGGCATAAAACTTGTTGTTTCTAGCCTCGGCGTTCACCACTGACAGCGATGCTGCGTGCAACAGGCGGGGGAGGGATTTTTCTCACCAAACTAAGTAAGTTTTACATAAGTCTTTTCCCCCCTTTTTGGTGTTAACTTATAGTTTAGGGAGTAATAGGACCTTTTTCTTTCGGCAGTTTGGGATTTCCATATTGGAGCAATACCCGCATTTTTGGTATGTTTTTGGTAAAATTTTTATTGTTTCTAGACCTTTTACTCATTTTAAGGGTGTTACAGGTATTCTTATCATACTTAACAAATTTTTTTGACTTCTTTTGGGTTTTCTCCTGTTGAATTTTCAATTTTTGGTTCCTCTCTTTTTCCAATGGTCCCCTGAGGAAACCAATTTAATGTTTTGTATTGGTTGGTTGAAACATGTAGGGACAGGACCAATTTTAATTGATGGCCTCATTGATGAGTCCGTTTTGTAGGGTTATTCTTTTAGGGTCTCTTATTATGTTGGGCTTTTTGTAGACGGAGGGAGCGCCCTTTATCGGGGGCCAACAATTTCTGTATTTTTCACAAACTTAGATTAGGTTTTTGATAGATTTTTCAGGGTAAGTGTAGTGTACTTTTTTGGTTGTTCTCCCAGACTAGAGATAGTGTCTGAGTTTTTGTGATTTTAATAATTATAGTGATTAAAAGTTATGTTTTAGGACCAATTTTTTCCTCTTCCTTAATAGTCTTTGAATTACATGCCACTTGCCCAAAAATCTGTGACTTTTTAAAGCAAGAAAACTGGCACATATTGCTTCATACGTTTTCCCTTCAGTGCTTCCTTAGTATGTGTCCTTGAATTATGATTCATTCCTGGTTTTGGCTTCTAAAACTGCATCTAAAAATTTGAATGTTTGATTGTGGTCACTCACAGGGTCACAGTCAGAAATTTCAGGGCCCCATACAGATAAAGCGTCTGTTACTGTCCAAATCAGTATACAAAAACCAATATAACCAATTAACAACAATATACAAACCCCAAATAATGCTCCACATCTGAATACCATATAGTGACTAATACTATCATACTGTTACTGACTAAATCAACATACTAAGACCAATATTACCAATAATAACAATATAAAAAGACCAAAGAACAACATCATCACAACATATATCTACCGTAAAGATACTGAATAATACCACCATACTGTTACTGAATATAAACCATTATACAAAGACTAAAGATTTTTTCATCATACAGTGACCATAAGATATAAGTGAATACAGGAGCTCTGCAAACAGTGCAGATACAGGTGATGCCTTGTCTGATTAGACATTCACTTTTAATTTTCTTCTCCATCCTGTCCAGACCACCACAGGTAGGCAGTTATAATCCCCCCAGTAGATAAATAGTTAGAGTCCCCACAGTAGGTAGGTAGGTAAATAGTGGCCCCCCAGAAGTTAGGTAGGTTTGATAGTGGCCCTCCCCAGTAGGATGAAAGGTAACCCCTCCAGTAGGTAGGTAGATATTTGACCATCATCGACAAGATAGTCGATAGTGAGTGGTTGATTATGAGCGATGACCATTAAAGTCTATGGGAGAGCCACAACAACACCTTCATTATTCCACCCAAACAGGGCCTGGAGAAACTGGAAAATTATAATCAATAATCAGTTCAAACATGGTTAGTGCTACATATTTAGGCAACACACTTTGGTTGATAAAAGCCACAGAAAAAAAATCAAACTCCATTCACTATCCTGTCTTTGGTACCACAGCTGACCCTAAACCTGCATCACCCACAAATTAAAAAGTGCCAGAAGGGCAGCTATATGTGAAACCATCATATTACTTGAACTGCGACATTGAATATCCCTGTCCGCGGAACGCCAGCATGATGACCCCAAACTTGCATGACCCCCTTGATTTAAAAAGCTGCCCGGAAAAAGGAGTCCTTTCAACCACCATTTTAGTTTCACTGGACATTGACTATACCTGTCCTGGGCCCACAGCTGATGAGACCCCTCCAAACCTTGCCCATGACCCCAAATTAAAAAATCAGTGCCGGAAGAAGGAGTCTTTCAACCACCATTTTAGCTTTCACAGGACATTGACTATACTGCTGTCCTGGGCCACAGGCTATGATGCCCCCAAACCTGCCTGACCCCAGATTAAAAAGTGCCGGAAAAAGGAGTCTTTCAACCACTCATTTTAGTTTCAATGGGACATTGACTATACTGTCCTGCGGCCACAGCATGAGCCCCAACAAAACCTGCATGAACCCAGTAATTTAAAAGTTGTGAGTGCCGGAAAAAGGAGTCTTTCACACCACCATTTTAGTTGAACCGGACATTGACTATATCTTTGTCCTGTAACCGCCAGATTGACCATTAAACCTGTCTGACCCGAGTTTAAAAAGTGCGGGAAAAGGAGTCTTTTACCCACCATTTTAGTTGGAAATGGACATTGACTTGTTACCTGTCCTGGACGCAGTATGACATTAAACCGTGTCTGACCACAAATTAAAAAGTGCCGGGAAAAGGAGTCTTTGAACCACCTTTTTAGTTGAATGGACATTAACTTATCTGTCCTGCTAACCGCAGAGAAGACCATTAAACCAGTAGTCTGACCAACAGTTTAAAAGGTGCCGGACATTTGGAGTCTTTCAACACCATTTTATTTCACTGGACATATACTGTTTCTCCTGTTAAATGGGGTAGCGATTGCACCTCCGTATGTCGTGCCGGACCTATTGAGCTTCACAGGAATTGAATTACTGGTGGTTAATGCTCCTGTCCACCAGGTGCCCCTTTTTCTTGGCACATTCTGTTTCTTATTATACTCAACGTGTGGAGGAAATGCGTCTCTGTCTTTGTTCCTCTGTCCGTGCCGTCATAGTCCATGTCCTCTATGATTAACACTAGATCTGGTCAGTCTCCCTGTACCTCCCTTGTACAATTCAGAGTGAATTTTTTTACCAGTCTATATTTTACAATGCAAGTTTTTAGTAGTTTAATCTCAGAAAACACATTTTTATAATAGGATGGAAATCCACCATGTCTTTTTTCTCTTTTTTAATTGTATTATTAAATGGGTTGTCTCAATACAGGAATTGATAGCTATGATAATGATCTTGCAAAAACAAGGTCATCTTTGCAATATGTGTCCACTAACAGTGTCCTACCTATTCCTTTTTTGCCACCCACCATCACCCTTGAGCCTCTTACAATTGTAAAAACAAATGTCTGTTGAAACAAATTTTTTTTATAATAGGCCCTTTTTGGATAGTTTTAATTTCAAAGCAAAAATGCCCCCAAAATTCAAAGCATGACCCTTGACAATTTTTGGACAATTGTGAAGAACAAATGTCTGTTAGAAACAAAAATTTTTTAAAATTTAGGACCTTTGTATGGGTGCATTTAAAAGGCAAAATCCCCCAAAAATTTCCCAAAGCATGCCCCTTGAGCACTTTGGACAATTTGAAGAACAAATGTCTGTTAGAAAAAAACATTTTTTTTATACTGGACCTGTAGTATTGCGCTTTTCAAAGCAGCTGACCCAAAAAAATTATAAAAATGACTTCTGCCATGTTAAAAATTGTGAGGGGAAATGCCATTAGAAACCAATTTCTTTTCCAAAGGACCATGATTATTGCTGTATCTCAAGCTACATGACCCAAAAAATTATAAATATGATTTTCTAGCCATATTAAAAATTTGAGGGAAATGCAACTTAAAAAGCCCCCTTTCTGTTCCAAAGGACCATAATTATAGCGTATCTCACAGCAACATGACCTCAAAACCTTTGGGGGACAATGCGAAAACTTCTAAAGATAAAGTGAGTAAATGGAAATACGGTGTTGTATGAAACCTTGCTGTCTTTTTAGTCTCCTCACGCAAAACCAGCAAAATAAAATTTTTGGGAAAAGGAATTAAAATTGCAGTAAGAAATGATCTTTTTTAAAAAAAGTTTTAAAGGAGGCCATTTTGTTTGAAGAGGAATGTAAGAAAGACCGGCAACTAATCGGTGACCTCGGCAATTGGGGCCACAACATATCGGATCCTTTCCGGGTTTCTTTTGAAAAAAGCAAACGATCAACATTATCTGTGGAAACCCGGGATGCTTTTTTGTCTGTATGACTCCTCCAGCTGTGTGAAGGCCCGCTCAGATATGAGCTGGCCCGTGGGCAGGACAAACCCTCTATAGCGTGGCGGCCGCTCAGGCCATTCGTCCTTTTGGTCCCCAGAAGTTATTGGGCCCGGGAACCATCCAAAAACATCGGTGTTGGAGCGATAGTTGGCCCATGATTTTAAAGCTGGTTCTGTGTGTTGGATGTTTTGCCCTGATTGAATGCGTTGGTGAGGTGGT
This sequence comes from Phyllomedusa bahiana, assembly GCA_025379985.1. NCBI lineage: Eukaryota > Metazoa > Chordata > Amphibia > Anura > Hylidae > Phyllomedusa > Phyllomedusa bahiana. The sequence continues at coordinate 45,643 of JAODAL010021893.1, forward strand.
AAAAAAAGTTTGCCAGAGGTCCCCATTAGGCTTCTGCCACCTTGCCTGCTGCTGCTGCCGTACGGCAACTTGGCACCTATGTGTCACGTCGCTGTGTTGCCCCCGTGACTTTTGGGGGGAACGTGAAGCAGAGCAACCGATGTCTCCGTTGTGAATCGCAAGGTCCCCAATTTCCTGCATTTTACTCTCTATTTGGGGGGGGGAAGGAAAGTGCTGAGTTTTGTTTTTTTTCCGGGGATCCAGGGGGGGTGGACCCAGAAACCCGTTGTTCTTTTGATGTCCAAAGGGAGGATCATTTTGGGAGGAAAATGGAAGCATCCAAGCACTCTTGTGAGAGATGGAGCCTTGATTTCCCAAGCCCTCTGGTCGAGGGGCAAAAGCAAACTGATCTTCCTCATCTTCCCCCTCCCCCCCTCAAATTCGCGCCAACCTTTTCCAAGGCAGGGACGTGGGGGTAAGTCGGTGTCTGGAATACCCCTCTCCTTTTCCTCCTCGCTGCCCCCGGGGCACAGCTTCAACACAGCCCTGCTTGCCTGAGATGATGCCCCCAGAGAGCGGGGTGGCCCCTTGACTAGCTTGGCCCTCAAACCCAAATGCTAATAAAGACCGATGAAAGGGGAAAAAATGTGGGGCCTTTGGGATTTGCGGAGAAAAAGGCTCCATGTCCAATCTGGTCCGTCTCCAACCCCATTGCTGGCGCGACCTGTTGTCTCAGAGTGTCCAACGATCTTTCCCAAAAATTAAGATCCCCCACAATGTCATGCTGAAAAGGGCTTGTCGCATGACCATTTGGGGCTTTTCAAAAACTGGCAAGGTGGGCAGAGTCTTTCCCCTCCCTCCCCTTCTTTGGCTCAACACCCCCGAGGTCCGCACCGTGCTTGTCAGGCCATGTGCACTTGTACGGGTAACGGCATTGCGCTGCTGCCAAAATCGCTGGAGCATTTGGAGGGGGGAAAATTCCAGTGTGTTGCCAGTCAAAAATGGAGGGTTTGACGGGAAGGCTGAGCTGCCCTGAAAACGCAGCCAGGCGGGAGAAGCGGGTGGGGGAACGGCGGAAGTGCGAATTTAAGACTTCGGCCTTCCTAGCAGGAGTCCAGCCGCGTAGCTCTTTAGAAATTTTGGCGACAAGGTTCATGAATGTGCCCCGGGAAGGGATGTGCTCAGTCTACCCATCTTAAGGGCGGCCAGAGATTTTTCCCGTTATCGCACCCCACCTTGCCGGCACAAAGGGTTTTTGTCACCCCCGCCAGCCTCGGTCTCGTTCGGGAGCCGTCCACAGCTCCTGACCTGTTGTGGACGGTCTCCAAGACAGATTAAAAATTTTAACACGGCCTGGGGGTCTTGGGCACGTGTGCCACCCGAGGACCTTGGGGGAAAGAACCCTGCACCATCCCTGCGGTTTTGAAGAGGTGCGCGAGCCTGAGAGCCACGTACCCCCGAGACATCCACCCGCTCACCCCGTGAGCTGTCACAGGATTAGCGGCCTTGGCGTGCTTCTAGTCATGTGTCAGTGGTGAGTGGACTTTTCCCGGCCAAGATGGAAAGCGCCCTTAAATTTTAGAGAAACATGGGGTGGTCAGGGAAGGGAGGTTTTTTGCCTGCTCGGCTTGGTATTTTGGGGGCAGGCAAGGGCCATGAGGGCGGAAGCCCCTGTTTCAAACCAGAGGAAGGCAACATTCCAAGGCCAAAAGCCTGGCAATGCGACATTCGGCTTTTGGCTTTGGGAGGTTTGGCTTTAAAATGTTTTTCGCTCCAAATGGAAGACAGAAGGTGGCTGCTAGACTGGCCGTGTCGGCATGAGGTCGCCAAACTGGGGAAGGAGGAAGGGTAGGATGGGTCTCTGGTGGTGTTGGGGTATGGGCGCGGGGGAGGCTGAAGCGGAGGCTTATCCCTGATCATGACTCTGAGAGACTGGGGGCTGGGAAGCTTGGTGGTGGCGGGGGGGGAAAGGAGGAGGCGGAGGGGGAAGGGGGGTGTGTGAAGTTTGGGTTTGGGGGCCCGGGGTCAGTCTGTCCTTTTTTTGGGAAGTGTTGCCTCCATTTCAATCATGCATTTGCTGCATGTGACTAAACTTGTTTGGGGGTGGGTTTAAAACCTAAAGGTTCTTGCCTTACTTAGCGTTTACGGCATGGCGGCATAAAAATGCTGGGTGAATCAGAGGCTTGGTTTAAAAAAAGGCCCAGGTGAGAGGTCTGGCCTTTTTGACGGCGATAAGCGAAAGGGGCGGGGTTTGCGCTACCCCGGGTTGCGGAATCATAATCGCGGAATTCTGGACCCCCCTCTCCCTTTTTTTTGGCGGAACCCGTATGGGCACAACCCCATCGTTTTCCTCCCGTCCAGTAGAAGCGCTCGCAAGCAAATTCGCTGAAAAGACCACGTTGGATCCCCAATGTTCTCATCATCTCACACAGGGACTTGGTGCCTGACATTTTGCATCCCGGAGCTGCGGTACAAAAGCAGGGCACTGCAAGGGGGGTTGCCGACGCCCGGTTTTTGCGATTTAGGCTTCCTTTTCTCCTTTGAGGCATCAGTAACTGGGCGTCAGAGCAGAGAAAAATCATCCTCTTTTGGGCCCCTTGATCTTTTAAAATGCCTTGACCCCAAACCCATTTTGCATCAAAGAGGTTTCAGAAATGGATTTAAACCAAATGGTGGGTACATGATTGCATTTGGGCTTTTCATGTTGGACGGATGGTGGTGAGCTGATGATGACATTTTTGGGGGTGACTGGGGGACGAGGAGGTAAGATGTGGATGGGGGGTTGCATTTTAAAAACTGAAAGGGGATTGGCGACGATGTTTGTTACTTAGATACACAAAGGGCTTTTGAACCCCGCGTGACAGGGGCCCGACGGTCCTTTCAACTGACGATTTCCGGCCCGGCATGCTTTTGTCGGCCCGGGACTGGAAAGGAAACCCCCTTTCTCTCCTACCCCTACCTCCATGTTCAAACCCCCTCTTTGCTCGTTTTTCCAAACCCGAATTTCGGGTCAATGTTTTAGAAATATAAAAATTTTGGGGGAAGGTATGGAAGAGTTTTTTGGGAAAACTTTATTTTAAAAAAACGGCAAATCACAGCTATTCTTTAAATCCCTCAAATTTAAAACAAAAATTTTGGGAAATTTAAAAAAATAACTGGAAAAATAGATCTATCAACAAAAATGGTTTCCGCCCAAAATTTAAAAAAAAACGTATCTGAAAATGTTTTTTCGGTTTTAAAACAAGGTATTTTTGGCACCTATTAAATTTTACTGTGGGACTATAAAAATAAACTTTTATTCAAATTTTTAAATGCATAGTAGATTATCAACAAAGATTTGGGCCCGGCCAAAGTTTAAAAAACAGTTTTGGAAAATGTATTGGATAATTAAAAAGGTATTTTTTGGGACCCATCAATTTTACCTGTGGTGACTATTTAAAATTTTCTGGGTTCAGAATTTTAAATGCAAGCTGCCTCAAAGAAAAAAAGCTGTAGTGCCCCCAAAATAAAAAAAAAAAGTTTTGTTAGTTTTTCGTATAAATAAAGATATTTTTGGCACCCTTTTCAATTCAACCCGTGGTGACTATAAAATTTCTTTGGAATTTTTAGATTTTAAATCAAGCCCGCCTCAATGAACAAAGTGTAGGGGCGCCAAAATCAAAAAACACGTATCTGTTATGAATTTTGTATTTAAAACAAGATATTTTTTTGGGACCTTTCAATTTTACCGTGGGACCTTTTTAAAAAAAAAAATTTCTTTTATTCAAATTTTTAAGGGGCAAGAAGGGCCTCCCAAAGAAACCCAAAACTGTAGGGGGCCCCCAAAGGGCAAAAACATGTATCTGTTATGTTTTTTGGTTTTTAATACAAGATATTTTTGGGGACCTTTTAATTCACCCTGTGGTGACTATAAAATTTGGTGGAATTTCCCAAAATTTAAGTGCCCAAAGGGTGCCCCAATGAAAAAAAAACGTAGTGGGCCTAAGTAAAAAAAACAAGTATTTTTGTTATGTTTTCGTATATTTTCAAAAATATTTTTGGCACCTTTCAAATTCCCCCTGTTTGGGGACTAAAAATTGCTGGATTTTAAATTTTAAATTTCAAGCTGCCTCAAAAAGAACAAAGCTGTAGTGCGCCAAAAATCAAAAAACAAAATTTTCTGTTTTGTATTTATTAATACCCAAAATTTTTTTTGGGGGACCTTTAAATTTTTTAAAATGTGGTGACTTTTAAAATTGTGGGTTCAAAAATTTTTGTGCAAAAGGTGGATATATCAAACAAAAGTTAAAAATGGGCAAAATTGAAAATGAAAACCTATCTGAAAAGTTTACTGATAATAAAAGTGGGAGTTTTGCACCTTTTTAACGGAAAAAGCGTTACTAGAAAAAGAAGGGTATCCCATAAAAATTTAGGCTGGCCCCAAAAAAAAGGAAAAATTTTTAAGAAAAAATGTTTTTAAAAAGTTATTACAGTGCTTTTTTTTACAACTAAGTCTTGGGGAACTTTATCCAGTATTTTTATTTGAGCTTGTCTGTGTTCGCCCGCGGGGGGGCCCCCCCCTCCCCCCCCCCGTGACTTTTTCAGCGGTAGATGCTCCTTTTAAAAAATTTTTCTTCCCTAACTAATAAAAAAACCCTTTCCCAAACTTTTAAACTAAAATAAATTGTAAAGGGCCCCAAACTTTTAAAAATAGGGGTTCTCTGGGAAGAAAATTTTAATTAATTTTGCCCGGGGCTGTTTGGACACAAAAAAGAAACGCACGTCCCTTTTGTCCCGAGATGCTGAGAGACCTGAGGGTTTAAAGGGAAACGCTGTTCTTTAAAAAAAAATGGTTTTATGTGATTTTTCCAGGGAATCGCAACCTTAAAATCCCCGTCAAAGAGTCGCCATAAACCCCACCCTTGGCCCCATTCTGAAGTGTTGGGTGGGCCGCCAAAAATTGGGCAGGAAACCCCCGAAAATGGCGCCCATCTTAAAAGATTGGGTGGTTTAAAATTTTAACCTTAAAAAAATCGCATGATTAAAAAATTTTCTATCAACAAAAAAACTGTGCGATTTTAAATTTGGCGATTTAAAAAGCTCAACACTAAGGGGAACCTTTTTACCTTTCTTGTTATTTTTAGATTTTCAAAATTTTTAGATTTAAAAAGATTTATGATTAGCGTTGACCTTAGGGGACATTTGTATTAGGCAGCCAGAAAAAGGTTGTCAGTCTGAAAAAATATGACTAATATGACTATATTGGGTCATTTGAACCCCTTCCTGCAATCTTACATACAAGCATTTCAAAGGGTCTCTTCCACATCCCAATGTACACGTATGTGGTGGCAATTGAAACTTTTTTTTGGAAATTCCCCTCTATTTAAATTTGGGGGCCCATTGCTGGTACTTTTTTTCCCGGATTTTGTATCCCGGGATAAAACAAACCATGACCTAAATTTGGCAAATCTGACCACAGCTGCCCTTTGGTTGAAGGGGCCAGCGGCTTTCTTGGCGGGTATGCTAAATCCATTTAGCTATAAAAATTACTTCCCCTTTAAAGGGTTTTAAAGGGGGGCTTAATTAAAAAATAAATATACAATTTTTGCTGAGCTTAGTTTGATAATAAGAAAAAAGTATACACATTTTCCCAAACCTATTTGGGGGACCTATATACATCCCTTTCCCAAATTTGGGGGAAACCTATGTACCTACCAACCTACTGGGATCGTATATACTTACCTAGCTATTGTTTGACCTATATACTTACCTACTGAAGGGACTCCTATATCTACCTGCCAAAGAGACCAAATTTCCCAAAACCAACTTTTGGGGCCCCTATAAAAACCCCCCTACTAAAAAATACCTATGTGCCTACCTTCCTACATGAGGGCCTATATACCTAATTACCTACTTTTGGGGACCTAAAAATTTTTTACCTAAAAAAATATCCAAACAAACCACCTGCCAAACGTTAGGGACAATTAAATTTACATACATGGGGGAATATATGCTTGTCTACCTACTAGTGGGCTATATGCCTACTTACCTACTTACTGAGGGAACCTATTTACATACCTACTGTGTGGGGGTATATATACCTCCCTTCCTAAATAGGAATGATTGGTAAATTCTGGGGGTTGGGGCGATTTCTAAAAAATTCGATTTGGGTTTCACTTCTTCGCCGAATTTTTCCCAAACAAAATTCTTTTCCCTTTCCCAAAATTACTTCGGCAGGGTTTCCACGTTTTAAAGCGCTATTTCCGGGGTGCACAGAGCCTGCAGGGTGCTGAAAGAACGTTTTTTCCCATGCTTAATATTGCAGGGGGGAAAGTTTGGGGTTTTGGTTTTCAACAAGGGTTTGGTTTTTTATGACAGCGGGATGACTGCCAAACCGCTTTTAGAATCGTTTTCACTAAAAAAATTTCCCTGGGAACTTAAAGGGAAAAAACTGACCAAAAAAACTCAAGCGGGAATGGAAAGCCTGATAAAGTCATCCCAAAGAAAAAGTTTGGAAAAAAACAAGCTGGGGAGCTGGGTTGGCAACATTAGGGGACAGAGTGTGGGGGGTGACGGGGGAAAGGGCCCACAGCGCATGGGGTCAGGCAGGGGGCAAAATTGACATTCTGTAGGTAAACAAAACGGGAGGAAGCCACAGAAGGCCAATGAGGAGAGCGGGGGTTTCACGGTGGCGCAGCATAAAGGTCAGGCAGTGGCACAATGACATTTTTGGGGTTGGCAAAACGGGGGGGGGAAGCCACGATTTGGCACAATGACTAGAGCGGAAGGTCAGGGCGGGGCACCCGCATGAGGTCGGGCGAGGGGCACAATGCCCTTTCTGGAGGTGGCAAAAACAGTTTTATGCCCCCAGAGTGGCACAATCCCCAAAAGTGTGGGGGTTTCACAACAGCAGCGCTTTGAGGTCAGGCAGTGGCACAATGCCCATTTGGAGGGGGCAAAACATTTTATGCCAAAGATTTGGCACAATCAACAAGGGGGGAAGGTCACAACGGGAAGCAGCTGGGGCCGGGCCCAGTGGCACAATGACATTTGGAGGTGGCATAACAGTATTTAGGCCAAGGGGGGCACAATCACACAGGGGTTGGGGGTCAAAACAGCAGGGCGATGGGTCGGGCAGGGGGCACAATAAACTTTCCCTAGAGGGGGCAAAACAGTTTGGGCCACAAAAGGGGCAAAAAAAAAATGATCTTGTGGAGGCCCACGACAGCAGCAGATGAATCAGGCAGGGGCACAATACTTCTGGGGGGGGCCCAAAACGAAATTTTGGGCCACAGAGTGGCACAATCCACAGTGTGGAGGTTTCCACGACAGCAGCAGCATGAGATAAGGCAGTGGCCCCAAATGACATTCCGGAGGTGGCAAAATAGGAGGATGCCATAGAGTGGCAAAATTTATAGAGCGGAGGTCCGGCGGCAGCAGATGAGGTGGGCAGGCACAATGACACGTGTGGAGGACATGGCAGAAAGCCACAGAAAGCAGATGAGGTCGGGACAGTGGCACCATGACACAGTGTGGATGTCAGGGCAAACAGCAACAGCAGAGCACATGGGGTAAAGAGTGGCACAATGACAGGGGTTGTTGAGGTGGGGGGAAATCCCAAATTTCCCTGGAAAAGGGAGGGGGTTTGGCAGATGGAGAAACTGTCAGCAGATGGTGGCATAAGGTGGGTGGCGGCATCAGAATAGTGGTAGGCGGGTAGTTTAAACCCCCAGCGAGCCAAAGGGGCATTGGTGTTTTGGAAATCCTGGCCGACCCAGGGGCTGATTATTTGACAAAGGGTCAGTCGTTCCACTTTTTCCCGTGGCAACCGGGTTTCCCCTTGGGGGGTAACGACCCCCCCCGGCCCCGCACTGAACCCCCCCGCTTGATGCCACACTAGGGCCCGGGAGGACATTTTCTCCACTGCAAATCGGAAAAGTTGCGGCCACACATCCAGTTTGGCCCCCCAGTAGTCCAGGGGAATCTTCAAAAGGGGGGGTGGCAGAGTGCTGTCCAAGGGCCAAAAAAACCTTTGGGTTCGGGGAAACTGCTCCAGGTCCTGCTGCTGCTCTGCTGCGGGCCCGACGGGCCCTCCTCATAGGGGGTTAAAGGGGAACTGCTCATCAGGGACTCCAGATTGGGTTAATATTTGAGGGAGCTGGTTCTGCCCCTTCCCCCCTCCCCCTTCCCCCAGCAGCCCCGGCAGTAGTAGTGAGGTGGGGAACCCCCCCGGTCAGACCGGTCGAGGGGGACAAACCCCCCGCACATAGGCAGCACCCAAACTGTTTTAGGGGAGGATTTCCCCTTTAGTTTTTGGGGATTTTGTCTTCCTTCAATAGCGGGAAAAAAAGGCCCCCTTTTTTTGGACCGGTAGTGAGGGGTCCAATAGGGTGGAGAGCCAGAAGTCACCCCTCGCCGGATGCTGATTTATTCGGTTGTCACTGCCAGGCAAAAAAGAAAGTGCGGGCCATCTGCACAAGTGACCCCAAGGGGTCCCGGCCCCCCATTTCCACTGTTTTACTGCCAGGGTTTCTTGGGGTCATCTCCCTCGTCTTCCCCCTTCTCCACCCAACCTCCCCCAGGCTCCTGTTTCCTTTCCTTCTTGTCATCTGGGTAAAAAACTCCATCATTTCACCAAAAGCTTCTGCTCCAATGTCCTCCCCCTTCCCCCCTCCATTTCATTTCCCCACCCGGACCCCGGGTGGCCACAGGATTTTCGCCACTTTCTCCAGTCCCCTGCCCGAAAATTTTTTCAGCATCTGTTCCAGGACTTTGAAGCAGGGGAATGATGTTTTTTCACCGTAGTCCTGGCAAACTGCCCAAATAACGTCCCCCTCCTCAAATGGCCTCAAAAAACGGCAGGTGTCACGCTTTAGCTGCCCCCTGGTGACATCAAAGTTAAAAGGGGATACTTCTGTCTGCCTGGACCCATCAAAAAACCCGTTAAGGGCCCTTTTCCCTCTTTTCAAAAACAGTCGGTCCAACATGTCAGGCTGGAAATTCCACCCGGGGGGAAAACACCCAAATATAAAGGGGTGGTTGGGGGGGGGCCGTTTCCCGCTGCAACTGGGGAAAGGGTGTTCCTGGCTTTGTACGAATGGAAAAAAAATGCATGCACATTTTCCCGGGCCCAAATTTTCAGAATGTTCTGAAAATTCGGTGAAAAATTTTCAGAACCATTTCAAACCGTTGAACAGTCGCCATCCCAGGGCGCATGGCCCAATCCCTCCTGGGTGCAGGCGGACACATTGTTCCTCCCATTGTCCTTTAAACCAGGGTTCCGATTTGAAATTTGGGCGGGGGAAAAACCCCCACCACCCGGATTTCTTGCTGCATGACGCGGAGCATTTCCCTTTCCTTTGGTGACTTAAATTCGCCGAGGCAAGCCAGGTTTAAAATTGCGGGGAAAACCATTGGGCCCTCCCCAACATATGGAAAGAGGGAGCAGACTTGTGGGGGGTGAGATGGTGGTGGGGTGGAGGGGGAGGAGGGGGCTTGGGGGCAGGTGCGGCATTTTTGACAACTGGAGGAGAAAGCGGGTTTTTTCCCCTTCCCCAAGTTGTTGGTGGCCGGGGCGGGAAAAGACATTCACCGGGGGCCGTAAAGGACATGACGGGCCCTTTCCGTATTTTACAGCTCCAGACGTTCCCCGCGGGCCATTCCCTTTTGGAAAAAAACCGAAAAAAGCTAAAGGGAACTGCCCCACCTTCTTTTTTCAAACTTTAATTTATAAGTGCGGGGTACGGCCTTTTTGGAAAAGAAATTAGGGTTTGGGAACCCTCCCCCACCCTCGGCTGGGGCTCAAGCCTTAGTTTTTCTGAAGGGGTGCAGAGTCCACCTTTTGGGAAAGGGAGGGACTGCAGTACCATTAATTTTGACGGGAGCACGGTCAGCGGGTTGCCCCTTTGGAGGGTTTTGGACGCAAAACTTTTTAACCCTCTTTTGCAATCGCCCCCGCTTTAACGACCGGGTGGCGCCATGAGGGAGAGCAGGAGCATCTCGGGCCGGGGGGATGATGTTTAAAGAGAAAAAAGCTCCCCTTTGAAGAGGGGGGTGGACTCTTTTACTGGCGCAAAAGGGCCCTGCATGCCACGGCGCTTTCGCTGCTTTTGCCCTGGGTTTCTGCAGGGGTGGACCACCACATCTGAGCCAAAGTTTCTCCCCAGGCCCTTTGGGTGGGGGACGCTGCAGGGTTTTTAGCAGGGCCCGGGGGCCAACGTTAGCCCCTGGCCACGCTTTTACTTTTGCCCACAGATTCTAATATACCCCCTTTCGGTTCCTCCGGTGTCTTACAAAGAACTGCCCCACCGCCCGGGATCGGATTTTTCCGCCAAGCTCCGCACTCAGTGGGCTTCTGCCGCCCCTGCCTTTGCTGAGGGCCCCTTTTGCCGCTACTTTTTTTGGGCCTGCGAAAACGGGTTTTTTTACCCCGGGGGGCCCCACGACCCACTTGCTGGCTGCGCTGCTGCCTTTACGCGCCCAAACTGGAAGCCCTCCCTTTCCTTCGGGTGATGAAAGCCCTTTTCCTCACCCCCGGGCCCCCAAATGCGGTCGGCTAATCATCATCTAAAAAGTGGGTTTACATCGGGGCACTGCTTTTCCCCATCCCCCCGGGCTTTGGTTTTTGCCGGGGGCGGGCCCCCCACAAAATTTAACCCCCCCATGCCACTCCCCCACAATTTTATCTTTGCCCCCCTCTGCAAGAAGCAGGCGATATTTGGGCCCCCTTTCTTCGCCCGCCCCAAATAGCTGGGTGACTGCCCCCCTCAAATTGTTCATCCCCGCTATATATTTGGGGCTGAGCCCAGACCCCCATAGAAAATCTTGGCCCGAGGGAAAAACCCGGATGGACAGAGGGGGGCTGAGGGTCAGGTGAGGGCCGGGGACCCGCTCCCGGGCCCCTGCCAACTAATGGTTTTTGTCTGAAAGGTTTTCCCCCCACTCTTTCTGGGGGGGTCAGATGTAATCTGGGAGGAAGAAAATGACCCGGTCAACCAAACAAGAACCCTTTGGGTTTCCCGAACAAACACGGCCGCTAATGCAGCGGGGAGTTGTGGCCTCACCGAGTGACCCCTGCTGCGGGCGTCCCCTTTCTCTGCTGCGATGGGCCCGTTCCCGGAAAAGTTTGTGCCAAAGCCACTCGCAGGTCCCGACCCGCCCCCTCTCTGTCCCGAAAATAAATGTTTTTTTTCTTAAATGTACAGACACTGTTTGATGATGATATCTGTATATGATAAAAAAAACACCCTTTTTTTTTTACCCAAATAAACACCCGTAAAAAGCTTGGGTAACCCTTTGGGTATAAAAATTTCGCTCCCCAAGGGGCCCGGAAAAATTTTTCTTGGATGTGTCGTTTAAAAAAAACTGTGTGTTTTACTAAAGTAAAAACCAAACAGGCTTTAATTTTAAACCCTTTGGACATGTTTTGGCCAAAAGGAAAAAAATTTATATATTTTGGCGTTGAAAAAAACGGGTTTATTTTTGTCAGCACACCAGCAAAACAACGCTTAATTAAAACCCCCGGAAAGAAAAATTTCGCCAAAAAATTGAGCCGACAAGATTTGTAAACTTTGTAGCTGTTTCAATTGCGTGTTTTTCTTTCGCCAACAACAAGGAAAAAGGGTTTTAATTAACCCTTTTCTTGTAAATTGGGTACAGGAAAAAATTTTTATATTTTGGGGGTTGAAAAGAAAGGTTTTTTTTGGGGTCAGCACACTAAACCAAAAAAAACGCTTAAATTTAAAACCCCGGATGTAAAAATTTCCCAGAGAAAATTTAAAACCCCCAAAAAAATGTAACTTTTTTAGGTGTTACAATTGGTGTTTTCTACGCCCAAACAAGAGATTTCAGTTGAATTAAAACTTTGGGTTGTGAAATTTGGCTACAGGAAAAAATTTTATATTTTGGTTTTTTAAAAAACGGGTTTTCTTGGGGTCAACCCCCAGCAAAACAACGCTTAATTAACCCCCCGGGTAAATTGGCCCCAAAAAATTGAGCCCCACAAAATTGTTTCTTTTTTAGCGGTTTCAATTGCGTGTTTTCTAAGCCACACAAAAAAGGTTTCAGTTGTAATTAACCCCCTTTCTTGTGAATTAGGCTACAAAGGAAAAAATTTTTATATTTTTGGGGTTGAAAAAAACGGGTTTTTTGGGGGGAGCAAAACCCCAAAACAAAAGCTTTAAATTTAAAAATGGGGTAAATTGCGCCCAAAAAATTGGGGGCCCCCCCAAAATAGTAGTTTGTTGCGTGTTAAAAATTGCGTGTTTTCTAGCACAACAAGAATACAGTTGTAAATTTAACCCCTTTCTTTGAATTTGGCAAAAGGGAAAAAATTTTTTAATTTTTTGGGGTTGAAAAAAAAAAGGGTTTTTTTTTTGTCAGCACACCCCGCAAAACAACGCTTAATTAACCCCTGATGTAAAATTTCGCCAAAAAATTTTGGGGCCCCCACAAAATAGTAGGGTTTTAGCGGTTACAATTGGTGGTTTTTTTACCCCCACAAAAACAAGAGAAAAACCCGTTGTAAAATTTAACCCTTTTCTTGTGAATTAGGCTACAAAAAAATTTTATATATTTTTTCGTTTAAAAAGAAGGTTTTTTTTTGTAGCACCTAGCAAAACAACGCTTAATTTCCCCCGGGGTGTTTAAATTTTCGCCAAAAAAAATTAGCCCCCACAAAATTGTAGCTTTTTTAGGTGTTTCAAATTTCGTGTTTTCTACGCCACACAAAAAAGAGATACAGTTTTAATTAACCCCTTTTCTTTGAAATTTGGCACAAGGGAAAAAAGTATATATTTTTTCGTTGTAAAAGAAGGTTTTTTTGGGGGTTTAGCACACCAGCAAAAAAAAGCTTAATTAACCCCTGGATGTAAATTGCGCCAAAAAAATTGAGCTCCACAAAAAAAGGAGCTTTGTAGCTTTTTTAAAAATTTTCGTGTTTTTTCTACCCACACAAAAAAGAGATACAGTTTTTAAAATTTAAACCCTTTGGGTTTGTGAATTAGGGTACAAAAGGGAAAAATTTATATATTTTTGGGGTTGAAAAAAACGGTTTTTGGGGGAGTAACCCCCAAAACAAGCTTACTTAACCCCTGGGGTGTAAATTGCGCCCAAAGAATTAAACCGCACCAAAAAAGTAGCTTTGTAGCTGGTTTTCAAATTTTTGTTTTTCTACCCCCACACAAAAAGAGATACAGTTGTAATTAACCTTTGGGTTATGAATTAGGCTACGGGAAAAATTTTTATAATTTTTTTGGGGTTGAAAAAAACGGTTTCTTGGGGGGCAGCACAAAACAAAACAACGCTTAATTTTAACCCCCGGATGTAAAATTTTGCAATAAATTTAGCAGCCCAAAAAAGAAGTTGTATTTGTATGGTAAAAAAAGCTGTTTTTTTAAATGAATAAAACAGGAAAAGGGTTTGATCCCACTTGGGTATTGAAAAGTATTTCAGCGCAGTGGGAGCACAATGGGTTTTAGATCCCCAAAACCCCAAAAAATTAAAATAGAGAACATTAAAAAACAGTCCCTGAGACAACTGAGACACCCCCCGAAAATCGCTATATAAAAAATCAATTTTTCAGTAAAATTTATCAAACCCCGGCAGCACCCCCCCTGATGAGCACAGTGAGAGGAGTGGGAGCCCCGGGGGCGCCCCGGAATTATATAGTTTCGGTTTTACGTCAAAGAATTTCCCGGGCCCGGGCTCTGATTTTGGGCTTCATCTCGGGACATGTTTATCGGTTTGCCCTTCTTTTCCCTCAGAGTGCTTTGCCCCCTGTAGGGGCCATGTGCTCGCGGGGATTTTTAATCAAAAGCACACTTCGTTCACCGAATAACCCCCAAAGTTCGACTTGGTTCCCAACCTAAGTTTTTTCCCAAATTTTTAAAAAGAACTCAATTCGTTAGAAATCAATTCGCCCTCTCTAGTCACTTCCCATCCCCCCCAAAAAGGAAACCCGACTTTCCCCATAAAAAGGAAATAAGCACTCTCATCCCCCCTAGCCCAGGTAGGTATATTGGGTGGGAAAAGTTTAAAAATTTTAAAAGTTTTTGTGGGAAATTTTTTCAGAAGTGAGTTGTGGCCCAAAAAAGTTATCAATTTTGGTCTTTGGGTGGATAAAAAAGAAAAAGCAGAGTGAATGACTTTGGTCAGAGAAGATGTACCTGCAGTGTGATTACTTATATGTTCGCAGTGCCTGTGTACAACATTTGGTGGTCACATTTGGTCATTGTCTGGCAGTATTATTTGGTACTTAAGAAATAATAATATTGTGGCTTGGTATTGTGGTATTTTTTTTAGTAAAAATAATAGAAATGTTCACACGGCTTATTTTGGGGCGCATTCCACCGCGTATTGCGCTTAATATGCAGTGAAATATGCCCCGCAATTACGGTAATCCATAGCTCTCATAGAGAACTATGACTTGCGCCTCCTCCCCCACGTGTACAATGCGATCGTATTGTACGCAGGGGGGAGATATGTGACATGTTATTTATTCGCGGCGCTTACGCGCCACGAGTGTTGCATGTCTATGGGCCCGGCGGGCTACCGGCCCCACTGCACCTCGGGAGTGCGCACTGATCAGCACGAGCTCCCAAACACATGATGAATTGCGGCGCGTACTATACGCGCCGCAATGCGTCGTGTGCACATACCCATACTGTACATTGTACTGCTGAAGTGGTGGACAATATCTATGTGGAATATGCATAAGATTAGTGAGAGAAACATTATTTTTTTATCTACAGTTCATGATGTGGTGTGAAAAATGGTGTGTGAACACAGTCCTAATGAGCAAAAAGAAACACAAAGGACCTGTGCCCTGGATGTTTTTAGACTCTAGCAATGCCCCGGCTGAAAATAATTCCTAAAAAATATGACTTCCTTGTTTTTTCCTTTGTAAAAAAAAAAGGCCTCAAATAGCTAGCTGTAAAAATAATAATAAAAAAATATGTCTGGTGGAATTCGAGGTGAAAGTAAAATGGGTAATGATGCTTGGCCATTAACAGGTTAATAATATTTAATAAAAATATATCTATTTTCTGGGCTTAATTTGATGGTATGAAAATGGTGTATACATTTTATCAAGCATTTTTATTATTGCAATATTGTATCTATAAATAGACAAAGCTGCAAATGATCTGAATAGTTGGATAGGAAGTATTTGAAACTTTTTTTAATTTAAATTTTACTTGAGAAATACAAAGATTAATAGCACTATTGTATTATATTACTACTAAAAAAAAGTATTTCATAATTAGATACATTTTCATATCATATCAAGACTTTTCAGATAAAAAAAAATGACATTTTAAATTGTCATATATGCTAAAATACTTCAATGATTATTATAATTACTTTAAAAACACTTAACTATTTCCTCACTGCAGCGGTTCGGTGGTTGACATTTAACAGTTTCTGCATGATGACAACACATCATGTGAGCAGGCCAAGCAGTCATGGCCCATGTAGTGTTATTATTATGTCTGACATAGCTCAAAAAGGGTAATATTTCTCATTAAGGAGGGGCACACTGACTGTTTTTGGAGACTGAATTGCCTTGATTGCTCGACTGATGGCACTACAGAGTCCCACCTCTTTTCCATGAGTCTTTTAGAATATATGTCTGACAAGTCACTGCAGCATCCTGTGATTGTGTAATGACCAGGAGTAGTGGATCCACTGGACCACCACAAACAGTGGTACAGGCCACTCTAGGGAGCGGAGTCTAAGTGGGTCCCGGTATTCACTAGAGCCCGCCGCAAAGTGGGATGGACTTGCTGCGGTGGAAATTCCACCACGTCTCTACCCCTAATGCCACTAGCTTGCAGGGGCAGCCGAGGTGCAGCGAGGTACAAAGTCGTAAGGCAAACTGGTAGTCAGGGACAGGCAGGAAGGTCAGGACAGGCAGCAAAGGTTTGGGGTCGATGGACGGAGGCAAACGGTTCGGTACATGGAAATAATGACAAGACTCTTGGAACACTTTCTCTAAAGGCACAACACACTAAAGATCTGGCAGGGAGCAAATGGAGATGTTCCTGATACATAGGGTCAGTGTAGTGCTAAGATATTGATTGGCCACCCAGAGTCCATGATGACAGTATCTCTTTAAGAATATTAGATGGTAATAGTTAGTCTGCAAGTTCTGTAAAATTTCCAACACCTGGTGATGTTTAGTGAGGGACAGTGCATATTACCACATAGATCCTGCACATAGTACTCTAATCAGTATTTTTCACATAATTTTGTTATGAAAATGCTGTACCACATAACCCTGTACACACATAGCTCTCTTACTAGTGTTTCTCCATAATTTTGTTATGAGAACGTTGTACCACATAGCACTGATTGATGGGAATTCAGGTGTTCATGGCTTATTACCAGGAGTGTTGAACATCTGGTGATGGATTTTTACAGTGCCAGGTTAACCTCTGAAGAACCAGCCATTCGGAGGAGGGGGGCCTTATACTGGACAAATACTGATCTGTTAGTTTGCGCAACACTTGGTTACGCAGGCATTTGTTAAGATATTAACTGGTGAAGAGGGCTGCGAAGGCAGAAGCCTGAAGTCCTGTGAGCGATAAAGCGACACCTCACTGCCACAGTGTACATTCTAGGAATTTCTCTATCCTCGCTGTTCACTTCTCACAGCTGATGTTTTGGATAGATGAAGCATATGATTCCTGGTGAAGCTTTGACCTGTATAGAAGTGTAATGTAAGTATTTAACCTTTGTAATTTGTATTATACAAAAGTGTACACAATATCACACTATCTTCTATTATTTTTATGTAATCACTGAATTCTTCATATAATAAAGTTAATAAAGCCTTCTTTAAAGCCGTATCTAACCCCTTAAAATAGTTGGCAAAACAGTCAGCGCCCGGCACTACCCAATTATCGGTGCGCTGGCCCTTTAAATTTCAGAGAGCCGGAGCACGCCTTATGGTACTGGAGCGTGCGCACTGTGGCTAGGAAAGTCCTTGTCGGCAATACAAGCGTACCCGCAGCCTGACAGGCAGATCACGACTCGTCTCCGGCAGCAAGCCGGGAGAGGGGACCCGAGTGCGCCCGTGGCCCGAACTGTAACAGATTGGCTATCCAATGGATGTATTGTGTAACTGCACTGTGTATTCCAACCTTTAGGGTAGGTTCACATGGTGTATAGTGGCCATACCTGTGTACACCGATACACACCTGCTGTGGGAAGTACGTGCTGGCCAGCGCATACTTCCCACAATGCTCCGGCCCAGCCCACACACAGCCTCACTTTCCATGTCACTTATTTCTATGGCCGCACAGTACGGGTCAGGGAATACGCTGTGAAATCATAGCACTCAATGAGTGGGGCATACTTTGGTGCATCGCAGCCCAATTACACCCTAAAGTGCGCCCTGCAAATATGCCATGGGAACACCAGTGGTGTCGCTAGGCCCTTTTTCTTCAGGGCCTGTGCCCCGAATGGAAAGGACGTTGCCCCGAATCTGTCCCACCGGGGACCCGCTAAAACCCGTGCTGGGTTCCAAGTCCGGCGCTATAGTTCAACAGTATCTAGATCGTCATGCACTTGATACTACAGTGGTACAGAGAGCCACCGGCTCTCCGTACCGCTGTTTACTCCTGCAGCCCTCTGACTTCAGCAGACCGCATCTGGGCAAAATACAGTAGGCGGTGCTATATAGTGACATCATCGTGCTCCGGCGCGATGACGTCAGCGCATCATGTTGCCCCGCACAGGATGGAAGTTGAAAGACCCAGCTTCATGGGGACGGCCCGGGACAGGTAAGTGATTTTTTTTAACTTGCCTTAACAAGCAAGATTCGGCCGTTTACCTAACTAATTGGGACAGAAGGTGGATACACAAAGGAGTGTATATATATATAATATATATATATTTTATAAAAATATATATATAATATTTTATATATTTATATTAAAACTGTTATATTAAATATAAAATATATATATAATATATATATATTTATATATATATATATCAAATTATATATATTATATTTTAAATATTATATATAAAATATTTTATATCTATAAAAATATAAAAAATTATATATATATTAATTAAAATATATATATATATATATATATGGAATACATACCTGACTACCTAATTTGGAATGAGGGGAGCTATATAGCCACATGACAGCAGCCTATATACCTTACAGGGCGCTATATATCTAATAAGGACTGTATACCCACCTGACAGCAGCCAATATAATTAATAGGGGGCTACATACCTACCTAACAGCAGCCTATATACCTAATATAGGCTGTATACCTACCTAACAGCAGCCTATATACTTAATAAGAGCTATATACCTACCTAACAGCAGCCTATGTACTTAATAGGGGCTAAATACCTACCTAACAGCAGCCTATATACTTAATAGGGAGCTATATACCTACCTAACAACAGCCTGTATACTTAATAGAGGGCTATATACCTACCAAACAGCAGTTTATATACTTAATAGGGGGCTAGATACCTAGCTAATAGCAGTTAGTATACCAAATATGGGGCTATATACCTAACAGGGTGCTGTTTTACTTATCAAACAACAAAACCTATATACCTAAGAAGGTGCTGTTTTACCTACCTAACAACAGCCTATATACCTAAAAGAGGGCTATATACTTACCTAACAAAAATCAAATATATGCTTACCTATTGGGGGCCTTTATTCACCAAACAGGGGCCTATAAATATATCTACTCATCAAATCCTAGTGGTAACCTTTCCCTAACAGGGGGCCTATATATCAAACTACCTCCCTAAAAGGGGGGAACCTCATATTTTCCTACCAAAGCGTGGCAAATTTTTAACATAACCTTATAGGGGTTTTATATACTTACCTACCAACATGGTTATTTCCCTGCCCATCCAATAAGGGTCCTATGATTTACTTAGCTTTTAAGGGCCTATGATTTACAAACCTAAGGGGGAGCCTATAAAACTGACCTACCTTTTGGGAGGTAATCCCTACCTAAAAAAGGGTCCTATGTAACTATTTAACTTGAGGCCCAAATACCTTTAACCAAAGGGGTTTTGCCTATTTCCCTATCCATTGGTGGGGGGCCCCTTTTCTAAAGCGGGCCTGCCTAATTAGTCTCCCTATTTCCTAATAATTTTGTTGTTTTCTCCTACCATTTTGGGGTGTTTACCTACATATAAAAAACAAAAGAAGAATAAACTGGGGTGCAAAAAAGGAGCCCCTTTAAAAGCAGTCGAGGGGCCTTTTAAAATGCCTAGGGGAAAAACATTACTATTTGAGACATTTTTGCGGTCAATTTTTACTATTTAGGGTGCTAAAGATGGGGGTTTTGTATAGAATGGCAAAAGGGTAAGATGGGCGGAAAAATGAGAATTTAAGAGTTAGTGTTTAAATTTGCAGAGAAGATAAGTCGGGAGAAGATTGGGATGATGGAGAAGAAAAGGGAAAAAAATACTTTGATATGGAAAAAACGCACCCCGTGAGTCCTAAATGTAACCTCAATGTAATTATTATAGACCCCGTAAAACCCATGTAACGGAATCATATGTGGCGGTCATGGATGCCCCCTTACACGATCCTCATGTAGGGTTACATAAGTACTATTGGTCTTGGTTACAATGGTCTTTTGTAACAGTATGATAGTTTTATTTTCTGAGATATTAGCTTATTTTATGTATTATTTGGTCATGCATGACTATTTTAATAAATTTAATTTTTCTATAATTGATGAGGGTTTTTTGAAAAAACCCATTTTTCAGCTTTTTTATTTTTTACAGTGAGACCCGTTATTATTTCTTTATTATAAAATATAGGGTTGCCCCAGTTAACCACTGCCAAAAAAAAAATTCTGCGTCAAAACCCCCCTTTTTTTAAAAAAAAATAAAACACAGAAAAGGGGCCCCTTTTTCCCCATCTTTTAGGGGCCCTACAACGCCCCCTTTTAACACCCTCTTAAAAGGGGAAAGGGGTTTGAAATTACTTTTTCTCCTTAGAAAAAACGCTTTAAAAAACAATAATTGTTACAGAACATTAACAACATCTGTAGTAAAAAGTTTCCCCAAAAATTTTTTGGCAAAAAAAGATAAAACAGCAGCTCAAAAAATTTAACATTTAAAAAACAAAATAAACTCATCAATTTTTTTATGCAGCAAAAATAATTTGTGCAAATATAATGTAATCTCTCTAAACTTCCTAGAACAGAAGAACAATGATATAGAGGAAATGAAATGAGCATATGTTCATGTTTGTGAAAGTCATTGCCAAATTTACTAAATTCTTAAAACTTAATATTTTTATAATTTTTAAATAAAAAAATCAAAAAAAAATTACAAAATTTTTTTAGCAGTTAAAAAAAA
>JAODAL010021894.1:0-65967 GCA_025379985.1 Phyllomedusa bahiana
AAAACAATTTTGTGTGGAATAACGTCTTGCACGCATAAATGTTTGAACTTTGAAAGTGGCAAATTCTATATTTTCACGACATTTTGATATTTTTAACAAATGAACAAGGATTGTATGGACCAAGATATCTTACTAACTTAAAGCACAATGTGTCACGAAGAAACAGTCTCTGAATTGAATGGATAGGTAAAAGTATCAAAAAATAATTCTCCGATAAAGTTACACATGTCAGATTTCAAAAATGGGGCTTTGTCAGGGAGGTCAAAACTGGCTGTGTTCTTAAGGAGTTAATAGTGAATATTTAAAACTTTTGATCTTTTATCTAAAATTGGTGTAAATCCAATTAATTTATGTTTATACCTACCTATAATTTTTGGATATTGTATATTTTGTTTTTGTCAAATAAGCAAATAAAAACAGAATGAACCAAAACTTATAAAATAATATTGCCCCTCTACAGATCTCCATCTTAAATATGGGATTTAGTTCTGGCTCGACATTATAAGTATATGGGAGGGTGGAAGAAGGTTCCAAGGTGAGCAAATGGATTATTAAATGGGATAGGAGGTTTTTCTTTCAAATAGTTTGTAAGAAAAAAAAAAAACTGGCATGTTAAGCTTGACAGAAATCCCTAGAACTAATATTATGTACATATGCAAGTAATACAGTCAATATAAGCTACTGGCACATTATTTCCACAAAGTACTCTATATAGGACCAATGGACATTCTATACATGTGAGGAAAAGATGTGATAGATATCACTATAGGAAATGGTAAATTACAGTTAGTCAAAACATAGAATGTCCTATGACAACATTCAAACAAGGGCTAGATGTTATTGCTAATGAATGATGTAATATGGATTTGAGAAAGGTTGAACTTGATGGATATGTATCTTTTTATTATGTAACCTGTTGAATAAATGTGTCCTTTTTCTATATATGGTAGGCTCAAGTTATCCTACTTTGACCCTAACTGTAACTCCCTGATGCAAAAGCCACCTTCTAAAACCTGCTCCACAGAATATCATATAGAAAGAAAAATCTTGATCCAAATTTAGACATCTCTTTACTTACCTTGTTCTCTTATGAAATGAGCTGAAATCTCCAATGAGCAGGTACTCTTGGTGGAAGGAGCAAGAGCTATAATTTCTTTTTACTCTTGTGCATGCAAAAAAAGACATTGGCTCTGTATTCTCCACTGAAAGCATGGTGCGAATGAACAACTCACAGAAAAAAGAGATAATAATAGGAATATAGAAAACCGTCTCACAGATCAAAAGAAAAATTCCTTTAAAAAACAATAATAACTTTTATATAGATATGCAATAAAATAATTATTCCTTTATACATAAAAAAGGCACCTCACACATTTAGCCAACTATACAATTATGCAACTGTATATGTTTATAGTACCCGGTTGTTTTATTAAGTACCTTGATTCAAAAGCAAAGTGACTATGTCTGCTAATCACAGAAAAAAGGCCTATTGTTACCAAATTCCTATTCAGCAGGGAGAAGTGCCCTATAAGAGGGAGGAAACCCCCGAGTAAAAGATATGTATAATACTGTGTCAAAAATCTCACGGTTCTGATGACAATTGCCACTGTAGACTCCGTTGCCCACAATTGGACCCAGTATAGATACCATTTAATAGAAAAAAAAGCAAACTATCTCTATACTAGTCCTATCCAGATAAGAGCACTCGCCCCGAAATAAGGGCAGTACCCCTCTCGTTCGGCGAACTGCACCCTAACTAACTTAATTTTACTCAGTAATCAAACATAAGAACTACAGACATAAGTCCCGACGGCGTTTTCCCCAAGATATGGTTTCATCTGGGGATAATATTATACATCTGTGATGAGAGATTGATGATGGGTACCATGTGATTGCACATGATGTTGGCCATGGTGCGAATGAAGCCTAAAAATCAATTTGAGTTAGAATACTACTGATGGCAGACCATAAAGTTTTTCAATAATGTATTGGACAGTTAACTAAATGTGATTACTTTTTTTTTCCCTAAGGCTCTTGGGAGATCGATCCCAAAGATCTGACTTTCCTTAAAGATTTAGGTAATGGACAGTTTGGAGTTGTAAAGTATGGGAAATGGCGAGGACAATATGAAGTTGCTATCAAATTGTTTTAAAGAGGGCTTCCAATGTCATGAGGATTGCAGTTCATTGAAGAAGCCCAAAAAATGGGAAGTGATTGATGTAAGTGATACTTGTATACAACTTTCTTCAATGCAGTCCCATTGTTACAGATTTTTGGCAGGTTTACCATACATAAATGTTGAATGATGTATGAAATTCACATTCCTTAAAAATAAAAGGGTAAAATATTTAAAGGATGTTACATCTGGTTTTTGCCTTTTTTTTTTTAAAACTGTAATACATAAAATAAACTTATCAAAAACTATTAAACCTTAAAATAGTTCAAGTTAATTTTTGTTTTTTTAAAAAAATAACAAAAAGGAGTCACTTCACTAACAGAACCACTGTCTTGTAGATGATCTCACTGTCTGGATAGGGGTACAGGCTAAATGAAGACTGCAGAGTTGACCACAGCGAGGAATTTGCTTCCTTTGCAGTCTGATGAGGATAGACCAATTAAAAAGATGTATTACTTGGTCAAGCTCATTTTTGTGTCTCGAATTGCTGGTAATTGTGAGAGCTAGTGCGAGAGGCGCTAATTAGTATGTAGAATCAGGAATTGTTGTTTCGATTGTTACCAGCATTTCTCAAGCAAATGGTTTGGAAGAGCGTAAGAGCTAATGTAGATGCGCTATCTAGAGTGCAGTTCGCGTCGCATACTTTTTCTTTTATTGTTTGTGAAGTCGCCTATTTTTTATTGAGGAATAATAATTGTTGATAACTAATGTTAGTGTGAACAAGTTTGTGGAGTAAGTTGTAGAAGCTAGTAATTAAGCGCTTTGTGCATTGTGAGGTTGGTGGGATCTGTAGGAATGGGTCATTCCAATCCCTTTCCCTCATATTTCCTATAATCTTCTGTATGTACAGTAACTGCAAGCTTGGAGATAGTGGAAGGGGTGGAGCCTAGTATTAGGAATATGAGATGGGCTTCATTAAATGGGTAAGGTCGCCTGGTGTTCCTGTCCACAAGTTCTGCCACCAAGTGTATGCCCTGTGTGTGCCATGTCCTGAATCGTGCAGGGGGTCTATCATTATAGAAGTTTGGGTTTTCCACCAAGGGCAAGAGGAGGGAGTGATTTGGGCCTAGATTTAATATCTGTTGCGCTCTGGTCCATGTGAGGATTATGTGTGATCTCTAAACGAAGATCTTTGTATGGGAGTTGCAAAAGGCTGGTCAACAAAATGTTCGGGGTGAATTGTTGATATAGTGTAGGGTCAATGAAAGTTTTAACATTGGCTATCCAATCCCTTAATATTCTGATCTGTAATGGTAGGTTGCATAATTGTATAATTGTATCTGTGGGAATTTTATGCCCCCCATTTGAATGGTGCTGAGCCAGGACAATCCTGCGGGTTCTGGGTCTGCGGTTGTTCCAGATGAAAGATCTGAACACTGCAGTGATTAATCGTATTTCTTTCAGTTTGAGATGAATTGGTAAAGTTTGTAACAAATATAAAATTTGGGGAAAAATGATGATCTTAATCAAATTCGTCTTTCCCAATGGGGATAGCGTGAAATAGGTCTATAGAATTGGATCCGCTCAGGGTCCCTGGCAGGCTTTAAGATTAGGATTGTCTCTGATGTCAAGAATTCAGCCAATGTAAATTGCCCTCTATACGCCCCATTTAGGTAATTTGTAAGGTGTGGGGTGTTAGCACTTTATAGTACTCTGCAGAGTACTCTCCAGGGGTTTTATTGTTAGGCAAGTTTTGATGGTCGAGGCTACCTCTGCCTCTGTTATTTCCATCTCAAGAGACTCCTTTAGGTCCGATGGTAATTTAGGTAAAGAGAGGTTATTCAAAAAGCTCCAGGTGTTCGCTGAGTCGTACAGAGATGCCTTATAGAAATCATTGAAGTATTGGGGGTGGAAAATTAGTTTGTTTGGGTTTGGGTGTGACGTTGTGTCAGTGACTTGGGTGGTTGGATCTTTTAGTGAGTGTTTGTGACCGTTGGTGGACACTTGGTATGTACTGGGTTTTGCAGCACAATAGATGAGCATAATTTTACATGCACCATTGGAAACTATTTGTTTCAGATTGCGTCAAATTCCCATTTTTGCTTAGTCTTTGTCAAGAAAAGTCTCCATCAGCTGTTTCGTATCCAAATACTTTTCTTTAATGGGTGGTGTCAGGGTGGCTACGTAGGCACGATATGCTGAGGTAAGGTCAGTATTCAGTAAGTTATACTTCCTCCGCGACTCCCTACTTCTAAGTTTGAGATAGGAGATGATATTATCCACGAAGGACTGCTTTAGAAGTGGGACACGTGTAGTGCTAAGAGATTTATTGACCATCCGGAATCAATATTGTCGGTATCTCTTTATGAAATAGCTAGTATTTTAAGCTGTAAATTTCCTAACTTAAATTCCTATGTTACTGAGAAGCAGTGCTTATGGAACAGAGGGGTTGTTATCAGGGCTCGTTGTTTTGGGATCGCTGTCAACTGTAGATAATATCTAACCCAGGCACATGGGTTAGAGACGTGATCTTGGGAAACTAGGTGTTCAGCATCAAAGTCATGGGTTTTTGTTCATTTGCCAGGTCTAAGCGTCTTAAGATACTGGGGACCATTCGACAGGAGGGAGGACTTATATGGTAAAGTACTGATCCTTTGGCTTGCTGAAACACTGGGTTAAGCAGGAATTTGTTTCAT
This sequence comes from Phyllomedusa bahiana, assembly GCA_025379985.1. Lineage (NCBI taxonomy): Eukaryota > Metazoa > Chordata > Amphibia > Anura > Hylidae > Phyllomedusa > Phyllomedusa bahiana. The sequence goes on from JAODAL010021894.1 coordinate 4,813, forward strand.
AGTAAGTATAAGATTGAGAAAGTTTTGGCAGCGGGAGTTGAAGTGCTGGACTGTGGGCTATAGAGCGACGCCTCGCTTTGGCCACGTTGTGTAACCCAGGTGATATGACTTCTACTTCGCTTGTCGCGTTCTCCCCCAGCTTATGTTACGGATGAGGGATAGCCTGATATGATTCCTGATAGAAGTGCTTTGGAACTCGGTATATGGGAGGCCCATGCATGTGTGTTGATGCATTAAGGATTAGTCTATCTCTATCTTCGACTGGCCTGTGTTTTCCAGCTGATCGCCAGATAGATGATGTGCTTATAAGGTTCCTGTGACTTGAAGCTTTTTGACCCATATATAAATGTGGAGTGTAAGTTACTTCTCGTTAAATCCAATACTATGTGTGCTTTAGCTTTGTAGAGACCAATTATTAGTGAAGCTGTGCCTTGTCTTTATAATCGCTAATATGTATGCAAAAAGTATATACAATTCACACTATCTTCTTGTAGTTCTATGTAATCATTGAATTCTTCATGAATATATAATACAGTAGATATATGCATTGATCGTTGCATTCTTTAATAAGCCAGTATCAGATCGCCGACTACCAAAAGAGTGGCAAAAAACTAGCACATGTCAGAGACCATGCATGACACAAAGTGTGGACCGTTTGTTATTAAGTCTTGTTTAAAATCGTCGGAATATGTAGGGAGATAAGATGGGGAAGGGACATTTTGCGTTTGGTGGATGTAATCCGGGTCAAGGGCAATGCAAGTAGTGATGAGACTTATTGGGGCATGGTCCGAAACTACAATATTGCCAACTTTTGCCTTCGCGACCCGCGGGAAGAGGTTTAAGGAAATGAGGAAAAAGTGAATGCGTGAGTTTTTCTCATGCACATGGGAGTAGAATGTAAAGTCTTTTACAGAGGTATTAAGCATGTGCCATGGGTCGTGCAAGCCAAAATGGTCCATGAGGGTCAGCAGATCATGGAGCGAGTGTGCATCATACGTGACATTTGATGAGTGATCTAGGTCTCAGTTGAGGGTGACGTTAAAATCTCCGCCAAGGATGATGGTATGCAGAATTTGGATGATTGGGAGCGTAGATGTTAATTAGAGAACATTGTGAGGTATTTATGGTGACATCCAGCAGCAAGAATCTACCACTCGGATCTGTGTATGTGTCATGGATAGAGATGGGCGAATCGATTCTAACAAAGTAGAATTCGTTTAGAATTTCAGGAAAACTTTGATTCTGAAGTCGAAGTTTGGGGTGATGCGCGGGAAAAAAGCGTGTTTTTAATTTATAAAATGGCTGCAAGCACATGGCGTTACATGGGGGCAAAAGAACTTGGGAGGAAGAAAGGAGTTAGCCTAAATGGACTAGTGTTGAGCGATTGAGTTGGCTATCGAGATCGAATCGATAGTCGTAGTCGGCCGCTATCGATTAAGGGTTTTCGATGTGAGCTTCGATTTATACGCGATGACATTAAGTCTATGGGAGAGCAACAAAACTTCATTTATTACACCCAAACAAGGCTGGAGAAGCTGAAATTACAAATCCACAAACAGTCTAAAATATGGATACGTGCTACATACTTAGGCAACAACACTTGTTTATAAAAGTCACAGAAAAAAGTCCACTGACCATTTATATCCCTGTCTTGTTACCAAGGCCTGTCCATTAAAAACTGCATCGACCAACAATTAAATAAGTGAAGAAGGCTGTATGATTTCAACACCTATTTTAGTGTGAAACTGGAGTATTGACTATAACTGTCCTGGCCTACAGCTCATGAGCCTCCCAAATCCTTGCCATGAGCCACCCATGTATTTAAAAAGTGCCGGAAATAAAGGAGTCTTTCAACCACCTTTTTAGTTGAGCTGACATTGACTATACCTTGTCCTGGGCCACAGCATGACCCCTTAACCATTTAAAAATGTGCCGGAAAAGGAGTCTTTCATCCACAGTTTAGTTTCACTGGACCATTGACCTATACCTGTAACTGGGCCACAGCATGAGCCCCCTCTACCTGCATGACCCCCAATTTAAAAAGTGCCGGAAAAAAGGAGTCTATTTCTTCAAACCACCATTTTGTTTCTCTGGACATTGACTATACCTGTCCTGGGCCACAGCTATGAGTGCCCCAAACCTGCATGACACACCCACCATTTAAAATGTGCCGTCGATGTAAAAGGAGTCTGTGCAAACTCAGTCCATTTTAGTGAACTGGACATTGACTATACCCCTGTCCTGGGCCACATGCTAGAGCCCCAAACCTGCATGTGACCCACACATTTAAAATAGTGCCGGGAGAAAAGGAGTTCTTTCAAGCTAACCATTTTTTAGTTTCACTGGAAATTGACTATACCTCTTGTCTTGGGCCACAGCATGAGCCCCAAACTGCATGACCCCACACATTTAAAAAGTGCCGGAAAAAAAGGAGTCTGTCAACCGACCCATTTTAGTTTCCGGGCATTGACTATACTGTACTGGGGCCAACAGCATGAGCCCCAAACCTGCATGACCGGCCGCAGCATGATTAAAAAAAGTGCCGGAATAAAGGTGTCTTTCAACCACCATTTTAGTTTGAACAGGGCCATTGACTATACCCTGTTCCTGGGCCTCAACATGAGCTACCAACCTGACTGTCCACCCATCATTTAAAAAAGTGCGGGAAAACGGTGAGCTGTTCAACCACCATTTTAGGTTGATTGAAGCTGGCATTGACTATACCATGTCCTGGGGCCACTGCAGGAGCCCCCAATCCTGTCCATGACCTCCCACATTTAAAAAAGTGCCTGGAGGGAAAAAGGTGTCTTTCAAACACCATTTTAGTTGAACTGGTCATTGGACTATACCTGTCCTGTAGTTGTTTTTCCTTCGCCACAGCATGAGCACAGGGCCGGAGTGACAGTGGGTGCGGTGGGAAAGGCCCGGCTGGCGTCCGTCATCTAATAACACGCAGGTTTAAATGCCTGATGACGCGGGGGAGCTACGAAAACTGTCGGTGCTGAAGCAGAGTGCGGAAGCGGATTGTTAGGGTGAGATACTCCAGCTTCCTCTGTACACAGTCAATACCTGGTAGCGCTTTGCCCCTCCGTATGGTGTGGACCAATGGAGCTTCACTTGGGAAATATGGTGGTTAACGCTTCATGTACTCCCTGGTTGCCCTTTTATCTTGCGCATTTCTTTTTTTCTCATTTACTCAACGTTGCTGGTGGAAATGGTCTCTGTACTTTGGTCTATGTCCTGTGCTCATACTCCTTGTCCTCTGAATAACCTCATCTGGTCAAGTTTTCCTGTACCTCCCTTGTACAATTCTCAGAGGAATTTTTTTTAACAGTATTTTGTACATGCAAGTTTTTTCAGTAGTTTATTCTGAGAAACAGCATTTTTAAAATAGGATGGAATCCACACACATGTCTTATTGTTTCTCATTGTTTTTCATTGTATATTTAATGGGTTGTCTCAATACAGGCGCATTGAGATAGCTCAATGTTAAAGAATCTTTGCGAAAACAAGTCGCAAAGCATTGCATATATGTGTCACATTTACAGTGTCCTATCCTATTCCTGTTTTTGTCTGCTACCATCATACTTTGAGCCAACTCTTGACAATTGTGAAGAACAACTAAATGTCTGTTAGAATAACAACTTTTTTTAGAATTGTAACTGTAGTTTTGCTGCATTTGTCACCCCAGAAAAAATGCCACACAAAAATTCTTAGCATGTCCTTGAGCAACTTTTTGAGTCAAGTAGTGGAAGAACAATTGTCTGTTAGAGAAACAATTTTTTAGTAATAGGCCTTGTAGTAAGCTGCTTTGTACACAGCAAAATGCCCCCAAAAATTCAAAGGCATGGTACCTTGAGCCTCTATGGTTCAATTGTGAGAACAAATGTCTGTTAGAAACTACATTTTTTTATAATAGGACCTGGTAGTTATTGCTGCATTTCAAAGCAGCATGACCAAAAAAATTATAAATATGACTTCTCAGCCGACTGTTAAAAATTGTGAGGGAGATGAAATGCTGACTTAGAAGCCACATTTCTGTTACAAAGGACATGGATTATTGCTTGTATCTCACAGCTACATGACCTCCCAAAAAATTATAAAATATGGATTCTCAGCCAACTAATTAAAAATTGTTGAGGGAGAAAATGCCACTTAGAGAAGCCACTTTTCGTGTTCCAAAGGGACTCATTAATGTTATAGCTGTATCTTTCACTGCAAAATGACCCCAATAAAAAATTTTATAAATTAGACTTCTCAGGCCACTTTTAAAAATTCGTGAGGGAGAAATGCCACTTAGAAGTCACATTTCTGTTCTCAAAGGACCATGTTTATTGCTCGTATCTCACAGCAATTGACCGCAAAAACCTCATTGACAATGCGGTAAACTTCTTATGATTAATGTTGAGAAATGGAATACGGTTGTTGTCATGAAACCTTGCGTCTTTTACCAGTTCTCTCTCAACAGCAAAACCAGCAATGAACTGTTGGGAAAAGAGAATAAAAATATTGCAGGGTAAGAAATGAATCATTTTAAAAAAAGTTATTCAAGAGGGACCATTTCTTGTTGAAAAGGAATGTGAAGTGACCTGGCAACTAATCAGTGACCGTCGGGCCAAATTGGGGGCCACAACATCATCAAGAGATCCATGCCTGATCTTCATCTTGCATTGATGAAAGTCTAAACGAATCTCTCCACATTATCTGTGGAAAGCCGGATGCGTTTGTCTGTATAATGACTCCTCCAGCTGTAAGCTGAGAAGAGAGAGGAATCCGCTCAGTATATGACGTGGCTGCTGTGCAGGACAACACTCTATGCGCCGTGACGTGACAGTCAGGCGCCATTCGTCATTTTGGATACCAGAAGTCTTTTGGCGTCCGGAACACACTGCAACAAAATAATATCGGTGTTGAGTGACGCAGTTAGATCGGAGTTGCTCCATTGATCTTAAGCTGATCTGTGTGTTGGTTGAGTGCCATGCATTGGCATGGGGATTTGAGGTGAGGATGGGTAACGAAAGATTGCAGATGGTCACCTCATTAGGCTTCTGCCACTTGCCTGCTTCTGCCGCGTGCGCATACTTGGGCACTCATTATGCTGTCACGTCGAGATGATGTTGTTCACCTGTGAATTCGGGACGGAACGCTGAAGCAGAAGCAAAACTGATGTCTCCAGATTGATCAATTCTGCTAAAGGTTGTTCCATTTCCTTGCATGTTTACTTCTATTTGGGTGGCTGGAAGCGAGAGAGTGCTGATTTTGTTTTGTAAGGGGATCCCAGGAGGTGGCCACCCAGTAGTAAACTGTTGTTCATTTTGATTGGCCTTTATGCCAGGTAATCATGTTGCGAGGAAGAGGAAAATGGTCGACATCACCATCAAGCCCCTAGTCATGTGCTCTATGTTCGCTACCGTGAGTGGATGGTGCCTTGATTTCCCAAGACTGTCTTTTGGTCGAGGGGCATAGCAAAATGATCTTCTCATCTTCTCCTATACCGCCTTCACAATTCGCAGACCAACCTCTTTCTAGACAGTGGGACGACGGTAACATCGAGTGTCTAGGGAAATACCTCCTACTCACTCCTTCCTTCGCTTGCTGTTCGGCGACGAGCTTCAACAACAGCACCTGACTTGCCTGAAGATGAGTGCAAATAGATCCCTCCCCTGAACAGCCAGACGAATATGTAGGGATGCCGCCCACACTTGACTAGCTATGGACACCCATTAGAGTCACATGTCAGCTCCCACTTTGCCTTAATGAAGGCCCAACCGAATGAAATTGTGAAATGTAGGTCCTTGTGGGATTTGACGGTGAGAAAGGCTCCGTGTCCGCTTCTGTGTCCGTCTCCTCCTCCGTGCGCTGGACGGGGACCTGTGTGTTTCAGAGTGGTCCATACGAATCGTTCCAGAAAACTAAGATACCAACATTGCTACTTGCTGAACAAGGGCATTGTCCGCATTGGACCGATTTTGGTTGGTTCTTCAAAACGGCCCACAGGATGGTGCAGTATCTCTTTCAAATGCCCTCCCTCTCGGTGGTTCATCTCCCCGAGGTCCGTACCGCTGCTTGTCAAGGCCTTGGTCACACTTCGTAACTGAGTTACTGGCATGCGCTGCTTCCACTATCGCTGGAGGCATGTGTGGAGGGTGGAATTCCAGCGTGTTGGCCACGTCACAATGTTGGACGAGAGTGAGGACGGGGAGAGAGGACGAGGCTGATTGCTGCAACGCAGGCAGGCGGGACGATAGGAAGGGTCTGGCAGAAACGGCGGAAGTGAGAACTCAGACCTCGAGCCTTCTTCACATGCCAGTGTGGCGCGATAGTGTACAGACCAGGGTTTGCTCTTTAGAAACTTCTGGACGACAAGGTTCATGACATGTGCCAAGGCAGAGGAGATGTGCTCCAGCCTGTACCGATCTTAAGGAAGCGGCCAGGTCCCTGCTCAGATTTCGACGTTATCGCAACACCACCTTGCCAGGGCACAAGGTGTCTTGCCAGATGTAGTGATATCACTGATATTTCATCCACGACAGCGCTCGGTCAGACACAGATACAGTCCCCCAGAGCTCTGTCGAGCCGTCCACTGTATGTACAGCTCCTGACCTGGTGTGTGGGACCGGTCTACATGGCAGATTAATTTCAACACGGCCTGGTGGTGTCTGGGCCACGTGATGACCACAGGGAGAGGATCCTTGTTTGGGGGAAAAGAGCCCCTAGCACCAATCCCTGCGGTTTTGAGAGCGTGGCCGAGCCTGAGAGCACACCGTCATCCCCAGAGACATCCACCCAGCTACCACAGTGATGCTGTCACACAGAGAATATAGCAGGCCTTGGACCGTGACGTTACATAGTCCAGGGTGACTCGGTTGGGTCTTATTGCGATAGGACTTCTTTTTCCTGGGCACCTGATGCTCGACTAACGCCGCTTCGACTTGTAATTTATAGAACTGACACGGCTGGCCTGGGCGGTCAGGGACGGCTGTTTCTGGCAAAGAAAATGCCTCGCTCGGCATCTGGTTATTTGGGGGGCAAGCGAGGGCCATAGACGGGGGCGGAACCCATATGTGTCCACCAGACGGAAAGGCAACTATTTCCAAGGCCAAAAGCCTTGGCAATTGCCGATCATTCAGGCTTTGGCTTTGGGATGGTTTGGTTTTTTTAAAGTGTTTATTTGCTCCCAATCCTGGAAGACAGAAGGATGCTGCTAGACTGGCACGCTGTACGGCGTTGCTGGGTCGTCAAAAAGGGCGGAAAGGAGAAGGGGTAGGATGGGTCTTGGTGGTGCTAGGTGGTACTCGGGCGACCGGGTGGAGGCTGAAGTGGACGGCTGATCCCTGATCATGACTCTGAGAGAATGGGCAGCTGAGGACGCTTGGTGGTGGCGGAGGAGGAGGGTAGGCGGAGACAGGGGTGTGACTGTGTGTGTATCTGTGCACAACACCCAGCACTATACGATACCCTGCGGCAGTACGACACCCGGTCCTGAGTCTTCCGCCCCACTTTTTTGGCCAAACACGCATATACCCCCACCCGAGTGTTGCCTCCATTTGACGATCCTACATGACTTTCGCTGCATGTGGACTAGACATGTGGGTGGTGGTTAAACCACTTTAGGTTCTTGCCTTCTAATTATGCGTTCTACGGCAAAATGGCGGCACGGCTTATGACATCGCCTGGGTGAATCAGAGCTTGCCTCAAAGATGGCCCAGGGTTGAGAGGTCCTGGGACCTTTTTGGACGGCGTAAGGAGGAGCGGGGTTTGGCGCGCTGGACCCGTGGCTGGCGGATTCATACTCAGCGGATACCTTCTGCGGACCGACCCTCTCCTTTTATGTGGCGGGAGACCAGTTATTGACACTACCCCATCGTCCTCTTCCCTCTCGTCCACTGATGAGCCGCTGTGAAGCAAATCTGCGGAAAGACCAGGATGGATCCGCAATTGTCGTTCGTGCATCTTCATATTCATACACTGGTGACTTGGTGTCGTCCTGACCTTGCCTGCAATCCAGAAGATAGCGGGCTACAAGCTAAGCGGCTCTGCATAGGCGTCTGCTGACCGCCCGGGATTTTGTGGCGAATTGGACCAGGCTTCCTTCACCTCCTTTGTGGCATCAGTAATTGGGCGTACAGAGCAGAGGAAATTAATCCTTTTTGGCCTCTTGATCTATTTAACATTGCATTCTGACCCAAAACCGCATTTTGGGTCATCAAAAGAGGTCTCAGAGAAAATGGATATCCACAGTGGTGGGTTTCACGACGTTGACATTTGTTGTGCTGGCGCTTCATGGTTGGACAGATGTGATGATTGCTGATGACAGTCATTTGTGCCCGGCCGTGACTGCGAGGATGTGGATGGTTAAGACTGCTAGATGCAGGTTGTGTGCATTAACCACATGAAAGGACAAGATTGGCAGAATAGATGTTCGTTACTTAGCTGTTCACGAGGGCCCTTGACCCCTAGAGCGATGACGAGGCACCGGACGGTCCTGCAAACGACGATCCGGCTGGCATGGCGTTGGTGTGCCAGCACTGGATGAGCACCTACTCTCGTACATCTTCCTCCATGTGCTACCCCCCTCATTTGCTCGCTTACCACCTGCATTTCGCTCCATGTTCAGAAATATAAATAAATTGAGAAGGTATGGAATAGCTTAGAGTATATGCGATCTGAAGTCCAATATGTAGTGTGTGAACAACCCAGAGTCAGCACGTAATTACCAGCCCTCCCACCCGGCAGAATGTCACAGCTATTTCTCAATTCCTGCTTAATCAAACAAAATTGCTGTTTAAATATTAACTGCAATTGGTGTCTTAGTCATAACAAATCTGGACCTGGGCAATAAAGTCCAAACAAATACACCGCGTAGTCTGTTTTGTTTTTGGATATAAAATAAACGGTTTTTTTGCATGCGCATGTCAATTCACACTGTGGTACCCCGTACCACAATATAGAAATTGATCGATTTTAAGATTTACGTAGATGCTGGTCTAAGGAAACAGTGCTGGGTGCGGGCAAAAAGTCAAAAAAACAGGTAAACTTGTTATGTTTTGATATAATAAAACGGTATTTTTTTGCACGCCGTTTCAATTCACCTGTGATGAACTATAGCATGCGAGTTTTAAGATGTTACGTAGATGCTGTGTCAATTGAAAACCAAGTTGGAACGTGCCGGGGTGCGCAAAAGTCAAAAAACACGTATATGTTATGTTTTGATATAATAAACGGTTTATTTTTTGCACTCTTTCAATTCACCTGTGGTGGAATATAGAATTGCTGTTTTCAAGATTTATGTAGATTTGCTGCATCAATGAACAGTGCTGGGTGCGCAAAAGTCGAAAACACGTAACTGTTATGTTTTTTTATATAAGAAACGGTATTTTTCTGCACTTTTCAATTCACCTGTGGAGGATTATAGTCCATACACCCACTGCTCTGTCATTCGAGCACGCGTTTTTAAGCTTTACGTAGATGCTTGCGGTCATATGAACACGTGCTGGGTGCGCAGAAAATGTCAAAAAACACGTAAGCTGTGTTATGTTTTGATCATAATAAACGGTATGTTTTGCCACTGTTTCAATTCACCTATGTGTAGCTATGAATATAGGAATTGCTGTTTTATAGATTTACGTTAGATGCTGCGTCAGATCAATGAAACGCAGTGCTGCAGGTGCGGCAGAAAAGTCTCTAAAACACGTAACATGTTTATGTTTTGAAAATAATTAAATCACGGTATATTTTTGCAACCTTATCAATTTCACCTGTGGTGATTATAGAATTGCTGTTTTAAGATTTTCGTAGATGCTGCGTCATGACAGTGCTGGGTGCGCCTCAAAAGTCAAAAAAAACGTTAACTGTGATGTTTTCGTACGATACAACGGTATATTGTTCGTGCAACAAACAACTGTGCTGGACTACAAGATTGCGGTTTGTAATTTAAGTGCAAGTTTGGATTATGATACTGAACAATCACTCGGTGGTAATAGGGGTAAAATTGAATTACACTATCTGAAATAAGGTATATGACTGATATTAAGAAAGTGGGGACGTTTTGCAGCTAATCCAAAAGAGACCTGCAGTTACTAGAAATGACTGCTGTGACCTTGTTGTACCAGTACTGTGTGTCATGTGAGACTACTCGTTCAGGTCTGCCCACAGTAATATCCAGGAAATGGTCAATACCCGCAAAACAGAGCGTAAAAATAGAAGATATAGTCGTACAGTATGTACCACAATTACTATTGAGTGTGGAGACTACACTAAGTCTTGGTGTACTTTATCCAGTGTTCTTATAGGATAGATGCTGCTTTAAAATTCTTAGTAGTACATAAACTGTTCAAAATCTCTAATCTAACTAAATTGGAAGGATCCACAGATAATAGTTAGAGGTTTCTCTGTGCTAGGAAATAGAACTAATTTCGCTGAGCTGTTGGGCCACAGCAGAGCGCAGGTCCTATCCCTTTGAGACACTGATAGACACTGAGGCTGAAACAGGAAACGTTGTTCTATGTAAATACGAGGTCATGATGATTTTTCCAGCCAATCGCATAACCATATCAACATCCCATTCATGACGTCGCGCACACATCTCAACTGCTCTATTCTGTAATATCATTTGCTGGCCGCCAAAAATTACAAGGAAGGCCGAAAAAGGCGCGATCTTAATAGTGATGCACAGATTTTAACCTTAATATATCGATGATTCTGGAAAATTTCGATCGCCATAAACAAAAAAAAAAAAAAAAAATAACCTTGCCGATTTCTCCTCGCTGAAGAACCTGTGTCGTGCTAACCATTGGTGACCGTATGATAGACCATATCTCTCACCCCCCCCCCTGCTGATCCATGCCTATCTATTGACATGTGCAGAGATGAAGCACATCAGAGAATGGCGGGATGCTGTGTGACGGTCACAGCATCTATTAAGTCCAGACGCGTCGCTGGCAGTTCACATTCATCTCTCTGTGCCATGTAGCTACAGCAGCTCCAGTATTAGAGTTCTCACACAAAAGAAAGACCTTTTATCTAACACTGTGTTTTTTTTTGGGGGGGGTTGTGGTTGTCACAGCTTTTCTCAGAGGACTGCCTCTCTTACGTTTCTAATTTGATTTTGTGGGGTATTTTGGAATGAAGTCCAGTGTGCGTCACCTATTAGCTCATATCCCATTTTATTGCTATCCTGCTCAGTTCTGGAGCACATGGAATATCCAAGCGGTTTTCTATGCCTGTTGTTGCTGTTGTATTCAGTTAAAGAAACAGCGGTTTTACAATCCAAATACCAGTTAATTTTTGGCAGCTCATTTCTTTTGTACAATTTAGATCCAAGGGTTAATTAAGTGTTTTTATGCTGTTGTGGTCAGTAAAAGAAACAGTGTTTTTCAACGCCAAGAAGAAATTTTGCCTGTAGCATAATTCATATCCGAAGGTTAATTAAGTGTTTTTCTGCTGTTCTGGTCAGTAAAATATACGTCGTTTTGGCACGCTACATAGCTGGTAATTTTTGGCAGCTCATTTTTTTTGTACAATTTAGATCCTAGGGTTAATTAAGTGTTTTTCTGCTGTTGTGGTCAGTAAAATACACATCGTTTTAACATGCTACATAGCTGGTAATTTTTGGCAGCTCATTTCTTTTGCGCAATATAGATCCAAGGGTTAATTAAGTTTTTTTCTGCTGTTGTGGTCAGTAAAAGATTTTCAACGCCAAAGAAGAAATTTTGCCTGTAGCATAATTCATATCTGAAGGTTAATTAAGCCTGTTTGCGCTTTTCTATTCAGTAAAATACACAGAGTTTTTAAACGGCACATACAGGTAAATTTTTCCTGCCCATTTGTGGAGCGCAATTTATATCCAAGGGTTACCCAAGCTTGTTAGTGGGTTAATTTGCAGTCAAATACAGGGTGTGTATTTATCATATACAGATATCTTCATTAAACAGAGTCTGTACATTTTAGAACAAACAGTATGTCAGACAGAGAGGTGGCAGGCTCTTCACATGCAGTGGCACAAACAGTCCTGGAGTAGGCCGAGGACGCAGCACAGTAAGGGGACGTCGCAGCAGGGGTCACTCGGTGAGGCCACATCTGCCAGTGTCATCTAGTGGCTGTGTGTTGACCAGCAACCCAAGGGTTCTTGATTGGTTGACAAGGTCATCCACTTCCTCCCAGATGTCATCTGACAACCCCAGCCAAGAGTCGGTGGGAACTTCAGACACAACCCTTAGTTGGCATGGCCTGAGAACGGGTCAGCGGCCCTCACCTGTCCTCAACCCGCCTCTGTCCCATCCGGTTCCCTCAGCCAAAGATCTACTATGTGGTCTGGGCTCAGCGCCACTATATAGCGAGGATGAACAATTTGAGGAGGGCAGTCAGCAGCTACTTGGCAGCGAAGAAATGGGGCCAATATCCCCTGCTTCTTGCAGTAGGCAGCAAAGTATAGATGTTGAGAGTGGCATGGGAGGTCATGTTGTGAGGGGTCAGCCTCTGCATACCAAGACCGGTGATGAGGACAGCAGTGACGATGAAACACAAATAGATGATGATGTAGCCGACCGCAATTGAGAGCCGGGTGAAGCAAGGGCTTCATCATTGTCAGGAGAAGAGGGCGTCAGCTTGTGCCTCAGGCAGCGGCACAGCCAGCAAGTGGGTAGTGTGGCCGTGAGTCAGCAGGGTAGCAGCAGTGCGAGGTCGGGAGCCAAGCGGCCACGGGGTAGAAAACCCGCTTCGCAGGTCCAGTGCGGAGCGTTGGCTGTAAAATCACCTACTCAGAGGTGTGGCAGTTCTTTACTAAGACACCGGAGGAGCCGAATATGGATATATGTAGAATCTGTGGGCAGAAAATGCAGCGTGGCCAGGGAGCTAACGTTGGCACCATGGCCCTGCATCAACACATGCAGCGTCACCATCCAGTTGCCTAGGAGAAACGTGTCTCAGATGTGGTGGTCCATCCTGCTGCTGCAGCAACAGCAGCAGCGCCCAGTGGCACGCATGCCATTGCAGCCAGTCAAGGCTCCACCACCTCTGCAGAAGGGAGCTGTTTCTCTTTGACATCATCTTTCGGTCTAGACACTCCTGCTCCTCGCTACTCATGGCACCAACATTCGTTCAACGAGGCGATTTCAAAGAGACAACAGTATGTATCCAACCATCCTAAGGTGCAGAAGCTGACCGTGCTCCTGTCCAAGTTGTTGGTACTGCAGTACCTCCCTTTCCAAATGGTGGACTCTGCACCATTCAGAGAATTAATCGCCTGTGCCGAGTCGAGGTGGAGAGCTCCAAGCCGTAATTTCTTTTCCAAAAAGGCAGTACCACCCTTCACAAATATGTAGAACAGAAGATGGGCCAGTCCTTGAGCTTATCGATTTGTTCCAAGGTGCACGGCAGCGTGGACGTGTGGAGCTGTAACTACAGTCAGGGCCATGTCCTTTACAGCCCACTGGGTGAATGTGCTTCCTGCCAATTCTACCTCCATCAGCTTCTTCATTAATACCTAAAAAAGTTCCAATGCAGTTTATTATAAAGTATAAACGTGGTAGTTTGAATCCAGTTTCTGCGTGATACCAATTTGTTGAAATGCAGCGTATGGAATGGAAGGAGACCCTAAATACAGGGAATGTTTTAGCTGCTTATTTTTCCATTCGGTGCCATTAGTGATGGAATTTAGTACAAAACTGGAATACTGAACTACAAGCAAATGCTGCAAAACTGGCTTGGTATGAGCTTCTTCAGTATGAAGAATGAGAATCGTATATTCAAATTACAGACAGGAAAAACCGCCTCCGCCTCCTCCTTGAGCCTCATCTGTTATATCTGTGTACCGTACCTCTTGCCTCCGTCCCTTGACTATGATCCTTGCCGGCTGTCCTGACCTTACGCTTGTCCCCGAATCCGAGTTTGCCTTACTATTTTGTACCTCGCTACACCTCGGCTGCCACTGCAAATAAGTCACGTCAGGGGTAACGACCTGGTAGACTCCCGCGGCAGCAAGTCCATCCCGCTTTGCGGCGGGCTCTCGTGAAAACCGGGAACTACTTAGATTCCCCTTACTGTGCTGTGATCTGTGGTGGCTTCGGTAACCTACTACTGTGTTCTTTGATGCTATCGTAGGATCTGAGCCCTCAGCTTGTTTTTTTTCCAGCTGGCGCTGCCATGACTTTATCAGGCTGCATTCCTGCTTCAGTTTTTTGGTCAGTTTTGCCCCTGTAAGTGCCCAGGGAATTTTAGAGTGAAGCAATTCTAAGAGCGGCGGCAGTCATGTGCGTGTCATACTAAAACACAGCATTGTATGAAGACCAAACCAAGCTCCCTCTGCATATTTAAGCATGGCACAACGTTCTACAGCACCATACAGGCTCTCTGCAGCCTGGAAATAGCTGTTTTTTAACGCGATTCGTTCCGAAGTAATTCGGACCGAAACTAATTTTGTCGGAAAATTCGGCGAAGTCAGCGAACCAAATTTTTTAGAAATTCGTCCACCTCTAGTCATGGACTATTGGGGAAATTGAGGAATGGAACAATATTGCTACTCCCTGGGTTTTAGAGGTAAAAGGAACCGAGTATCGCTCTCCTAATCATGGAGTCTTTAAAAACCTGGTGTCATCTAGCTTCCAATGTGTCTCCTGAAAGAAAATGATATGAGGGTTGAGTTTTTTTTAATTGGGACAAGTTTTTTTGCGTTTGATAGGGATGTTAAGGCCTATGACATTCCAGCTAATAATGTTGAGGTGAGGTGAGTGTGGAGAGTTTGTGTGTGTATAAGTGGAAGAAGTACTCATCCTATCCTGGTAGGATGGTAGAAAATTCAACTGTTGCGGTCTGTAGAATGGAGGGTCCACTGTCCCTAGTGAGCAGGGATATCCTCTGAATGAATGGTCCCTGGGGCGCCGGACGTCCAAGCCGCAGGCAGGCGGGAAAGACACCTGTGTTTTGTAGATACAGCAGAAGAAAAGTCTTGAAATATGAGGATGGGGCACATTGTCTACCTGGATGGATCGAATTGCACAATAAGCTCTCAACACCTTCTCCTTTATGGACCAATTTGCATATCGGGCACTGACCTGTCTAGGTTTACTCTCTCTCTCTTTTTTGGGTGGGCTAGTACGGTGTAGATCAGTAGAGCATCAGGCGGAAGATCCAACTTCAGAGCATCGGCCAAATCGTTCACCAGTTAATGTTGGAGTTGGTCACTGGTGATATGTTCAGGGATCCCCACAAAGTGGAGATTACTTCTCCTCTCCCTGTTCTCTAGATCTTCTAATTTATCGCGGGGGATGATTTCTGTGTTTGGCATTGTGCGATGTCTCTTTAGTTGGTTTGCACAGTTGCTTCGCAAAACGAGATTCTGGCCTACAGTTCTCCAATTCTTGTGCATTTTCCATGATCTGGCTTAATGCGGTGTTAACTGAGGTTTAAATCATATCAATGCGTCTGTCAAAGTAGGGAGTAAGTAGTCGCGACACTTCTTGGGCTACTGAAACGGCACTCTGCCTGTGAGCAGTTTCTGAGATGCTTCACTCGGTGAAGTAGTAGGGTCTCTGATTTTGTTTTGGACCTCATCCTGCGGGGGTTTAAACTTAGGCATGTTGGGTCGAGAAGATGAGGGAGTGGATTTATTTCTTGTTTGCCTGGGCGGCAATGACTGGGAGTGAGAAATTTGTCCATGTCATAAGACTGAAGCAATGTGGGGGGAGAGAGACAGTATGGCTGAGTGCCAGGAGATAATAAGATCTGGAACTAATGGTTCATGAAGTAGGTACCAGTGCTTAATGAACCTTGAAGTAGTATATCAGTTGACGCAATGACCACTGGGTGGCAGTGCTGTCAAAATTATGTCTGGGCGAGTAGCCACTAGGACTGGTATTGTGATTGTAGCCTGATGATTAATGAGATTGCTGCAATGAGGGTCCTGTAATTCTAGCTAGTACGGCAAAGGCCAGTCAATCAGATCAACTGAAGGGACAACAGGAGACGGGACTCAGTCCTTCCACATTTCTCTCTTAGAACAGGGTTGTCCACAACAGTGGTGTCCACTGGGGTTATCATAGAACTCTGGATTGGGCTCCCAGGGTTTCCGTTTTGGTGGTCAATCAAAGAGTTAATAGCAGAAGGTGATTTACAGGCACCCCAGGTGCTATAAAGATTGAGGGTTCATCTAGGGGTTGACTACGATTAAGGACACTCGTTCCGAAATGCGTCAGTCTATTGGTCGCACAAGAATCATCATGCCGCACTAAACTGTAGCTGTCTATGCGTTTGATGTTTTACCATCGATTTTGATTTTACTGGATTGTCAATAAAGTTGGACATTTTATTCCTATTCCACCTGGTGTCTTGGAGGAAACTGGCTACTCCCTATTTTTTCAAGTTACTTACCTTAAGGTGTTGACTCCACCTGGCCGTGCTCCCAGAATCAGAGCGGTGAATCCATACGGGTGAGCTGAAACCAACATCCGTTTTGCTTGTTCATCTAGGGGTAGTCCTGAGGTAGTAAACAGGAGGTCCCAATCTCCACTCACTGTTTCTCAGAAAAGTCCGCACTGTAAAGAGAGCTGAGGGTGTAATCACGGTGTCCAATCAATCCGTGGAGAAGCACCAGGGGGCATATAATTGTAAGGCCTACTGCTCGCTGTAGTTTTGAACTAATGAAGGGCTGGCAATATGGCCGGCTTTCCCATCACTGATCCCTCGGTGTCGGCTTTATGTAATTAAAATGTTGGTCTTTCCCGCCTAAGTGAGTAATGATTGCTCGACCAGGATTAAGTGTATCACTGGTGTTCCCACTGGGTTGAAAGTTCCCTCAAGGAACAATCTCACCTCCCAGACGTTACTGTGGTTTATTAGCAGCTCCGTTGTCTGCAGGTGTCTCTGGTCAGGTCTCCTCTCAGTGTGGTCATGGGACGGTGGTGTAGTCAGGAGCCTGAGTCAACGGCCTTCCTGTCGCTGGGCGTATGGCGGCTCTCCAAGGGGTCGACTCTCCGAGGGATTGCTGTCCTGCTCAGTCGATGCTCCACTTGGTGTCTCCGTCTACCATGCAGATCAGTTAGACTTGCGGGCCGGCAGTCACCGGTGTGCAGGGCGCACCAAGAGAAAGGTGAGTCCTGTGGGTGTAATCGCTCGGCTCCCAGGTATGTCCACAGGCAGCGGCAAGAGATGTGATGGTGTCTCTCCTGGTGCTCCTGATCCCAGTAGCGGTCAGGTGCAGGACTAAGGACCCGCGGTCTCTAGATGGTGAGCGTCCGCCACACGGCAAGTATGGCAAGGGCAGTTTTTGGCCTCTAGACCTCTGGGAATTCTGAGGGTGGGCTCCCCCGATGAACCCTGTTGTGCACACCCAGTCTGGGTGGTTTCACTGGCTAAGTACCCGTGGGTATCCCAGGCAAACCCGGGTTTTTGTCGGGTGTATGGCGGAGCTCTATTAAAATGCAGCCATCTTCTTAAGTCCAGCTCCCGGAAGTCCCAATAACCTCATATTTTCAGTGAAAATGTTTGTATTAATTACCAGCAGTACCAAGTAATTAAATGATTGAACCCCTTTGTTTGTACAGCTCTCTGGAATTAATAGCACTCAAAAATAATAATAACAATAATAATAATAATAATAACTGCTCTCGCTTGGTTCTCTTCCTACCTCTCTGACCGCTTCTTCAGTGTCTCATTTGCAGGTTTTACTTCCTTTCCCCCTCTCCCACTTGTCGTTTGGGTCCCTCAGGGGACCCGTTCTTGGCCCCTCTCCTCTTCTCCAATTATACAGCCCCCATTGGCCAAACCATCAGTAGATTTGGCTTCCAGTACCATCTCTACGCTGATGACACTCAATTATTACACCTCTTCCCGGGGACCTCACTCCTGCCCTGCTACAAAAACCAGTGACTGTCTGTTCCGTTGTCTTGCATCATGTTCTCTCTCTATCTCCAACTAAACCTCACCAAAACCGAACTTTTTTATTTTTCCCCATCTACTAACCAACCCCCATCTGCTATTTTTTCTTCAGTGTGTGGCATCACCATAACACCTAGGCAGCAGGCCTGGTGTCTTGGGGTTATTCTAAACTTGATCTGACTTCCCCCATATATCCAATACCATGCCCGCAACTGTCACTTGCACCTCAAGAACATCTCCAGAAAACCGTCCTTTTTCTCACTGTGGAAACAACTCAAACTCTCATTGTTGCTCTTATTCATTCTCGTCTTGACTACTGTAAAATCCTTGCTTATCGGTTCCCTCTCTGTAAACTTCCCCTCTCCAGTTTTATTCTGAATTTCAGCAGCCAGGCTTGTCATTCTTTCCAGCCGCTATACTGATCCTCTACCATGTGTCACTTGCTGCAAATGGTTGCCATCCAGTACAGAATACAGCATAACTCACTTTCACCCATAAAGCTCTCCACAGTGCTGCACCCCCATACATCTCCTCCCTCATCTCTGTCTACCACCCTACCCACTCTCTCCGCTCAGCTACGGACATCAAACTTCAGACTACAATCATCCGAACCTCCCATGCTCGTCTTCAAGATTTTGCACGTGCTGCACCCATTCTCTGGAACATCCTACCACGTACCATCAGGCACAATCCCAGCCTTCGCAGTTTTAAGAGTGTCCTGAAAACACATTTTCTCAGGCAGGCCTACCAAAACCACTAATTGCTAACCCATACCTTCTATCACACACATTTCTGTCACTCCCTACACTAGGGCAATCACAGGCACTTATCTGTATATAGATGTACTGTCATGGTGGCAGGTTCACCAAATTTTTATGTAAACCTCCCCATATTTATAAAACAGGGCTGGGCCATTGTAAATTTAGCACTTCTCCCCCTTTGTTTCCCCCAGGCACCCTCTTAGATTGTAAGCTCTTGCGAGCAGGGCCCTCACACCTTGGGTCCTCACCTGTAAGTAGCTTTCACTGTGTAATGTCTGTCTTTTGTCTGTAATTATACCCTCTACATTGTAAAGTGCTGCGAAATTTGTTGGCGCTATATAAATAAAGATTATTGTTATTATTATAACAAGACATAATAATTATATAAACATAACTCTTAAAAGGAATAGTATATTTTACCACTGTGAGTTTGCTTTACAGGAAACTTTCCCATGATAATCTGGTTCAGTTATATGGAGTCTGCACAAAACAACGTCCGATTTTTATAATTACTGAGTATCTCTCCAATGGCTGCCTGCTGTCTTACTTGAAAGAGGTCCGTTCACATATGAGACCAGGAGACCTTCTGTCCATGTGTGGTGATGTTTGCACTGCAATGAATTATCTTGAGTCAAAACAATTTCTTCATCGTGATCTGGTAAGGCATTTCAGACTAAATATTAACGTTGGAACCATGTAGACTTTGATAACAGTAAATGACAGCAAATAAGTATAAAATTGCCAGGGACCTAATTTTTCATTTCTTGTAGGCTGCCAGAAACTGTCTTGTTGCTGAAAATGGCACAGTAAAAGTTTCCGATTTTGGCCTCTCAAGGTATATCAAATCATATTTTGCAGGCTTAAAGGGGTTATTTCACTGCAAGGATTGCTTTTTATGTTAAAGATCTTTCAAATACAATTCACTTTGCAATATATGTCCATTGACAGTGTCCTACCTATTTCTATATATCCCCTCTTGTGTGGGCTGCATCAGCTCCTCAGGTCCCTATAGCTACAGACCTGTTCAATTTCTCATGGTAGGCTGCCAGCACTGGTTGCTATAGCTACAGACCTGGCTTCTACTGCAACCTAGTGGAAGCCAGTAAACACGCCCCTGAATTCAAAATGAAACCAATAAAACAGGACTGAGGTAAGATGAATCAATTTAGTGAGACAACTCCTTTAATATTATTTTAAGGTTGTAAAGGTATGTCACTTTAGACAATCTCTACTTGTTAAAAGTTTTCTTTGTGAATCAGCTAATCGCAAAGTGTCTCCTTACTGGGGTGCCCAGCAATTGTCTTTCAAAATGTAAAATTTTTCTGCAGTGCCACAACAGGGAGTATTAAGCAATGTACAGTGCTCATTACCATCAGTGAGTTGTTTGTGTAAAGCTGGACAGATTCTTCAGAGAAAGATTTATTTTTTGAAACAGCCCTCCACTCTGTCCAAAAGATGACCACTTAAATTACTTAATAAAATATATGAACATGAGTTTTCTAAGCTCAAGGCAGTGACTAAATTTGTGCATGGCATGGTACAAAAACAGACTATCAGAAAATAAAGATTCTTTGCTTTTTAACACAATGTCATATTAAGGTTCTACATTCTCAGATTTTCTTACCATAAGCAAGAGAAAAAGATGGTTGCTAACTCGCCTTCCAAATGTAGATATGTAACATAGTAACAGTTTGTAAGGTCGAAAAAAGACAGACATCCATCCAGTTCAGAATATTGTGCTACAGTGTTGATCCAGATGAAGGCAAAAACCTCCATGAGGTAGAAGTCAATTGTCCTCATTTTAGGGAAAAATCTCCTCCCCGACTCCAAACTGGCAATCAGAATAAATCCCTAGATCAACTACTCTTCGCCAGAATCCTAACTTGTTATGTTTTTGCACTCTAGAAATGCATACAGACCCTTTTTGAACTCTGTTAGAGAATTTACCATGACAAGTTCCTAGCAGAGTTCCACAGTCTCACTGCTTTTACAGTAAAGAATCCCTTACTTACTATGTTTATGTAGAAACTTTCTTTTCTCTTGCCGTAGAGGAATAAATAGATCTTGGGAGAGATCTCTATATTGAACTTTAATATATTTATACATATTTATTATGTACCCCAAACCGTCATTTCTCTAAACTAAATAATCCTAATCTCGCTAATCTTTGTGGCTTTGAACCTATTCAAGGTCTACAATGTCTTTCCTGTGAACTGGTGCCCAAAACTGTACACAATATTCTATGTGTAATCTGACCAGTGACTTGTATAACGGGAAAATGAGTTCCTCATCATGTGCATCTATGCCCCATTTTAATACACACCATGATCCTTTTTGCCTTGGCAGCTGCTGCTTGTCACTAGCTGCTACAATTAAGTTTATTGTCCATAAGGACAGGACCGTCTCTTCCATTGGGCAGGGTAGGGCCCTCGGGCAACCGCCTATCCTGCCCAATGGAGCGACAACCCCTGCGGCGGGTCCGGGCAGCGCGTCGGTCTGCAGGAGGCTGCCGGACCTGCCAGGTCTTTGAGCGACGCAATATTTCCTAGGCCAGCAGCGCATAGGTGTCCGGCCTAGGAAATCCCGGGAGCCACATCCACGCCAGAAATCAGCTCCAGGAGCGCGGGCACAAAGCAGGGAGCGCGGAAGGGTGAGTAGCATTTTTTCATTATTATTTTTTTTTCACGGGGGGTCTTCAATTGATAAGGGGGATATTACCTACAGGGAGGGGCCATCAATTGATAAGGGGGGATATTACCTACAGGGGGGCCTTCAATTGATAAGGGTTATATTACCTACAGGGGGGCCTTCAATTGATATGGGGGGATATTACCTACAGGGGGGCCTTCAATTGATAAGGGGGAGATATTACCTACCGGAGGGGGGCCTTCAATTGATAGGAGGGGGCCTTCAATTGATAGGGGGGAAATATTACCTACAGGTGGGGCCTTCAATTGATAAGGGGGGATATTACCTACATGGGAGACATTCAGTTGATAAGGGGGAGATATTACCTATAGGGGGGCCTTCAATTGATAAGGCGGGAGATATTACATACAGAGGGGCCTTCAATTGATAAGGGGGGATATTACCTACAGGAGGGCCCTTAAATTGATAGTGGGGGATATTACCTACGGGGGGCCCTTCAGTTGATAAGGGGGGATTTTACCTATGGGGGGGCATTCAATTGATAAGGGGGGAGAGATTACCTACAGGGGGCCTTCAATTTATAAGGGATAATATTACCTACAAGGGGGCCCTTCAATTGATAAGGGAATATTACCTACAGGGGGAGGCCTTCATATGATAAGGGGAGATATAACCTGCAGGGAGGGTCCTTCAATTGATAGTGGGGGATATTACCTACGGGGGGGCCATCAATGGATAAGGGGATATTACCTACAGGGAGAGGCCTTCATTTGATAAGGGGGGATATTTCCTACAGGGGGGGGCCTTCAATTGATAAGGGGGGATATTACCTATGGGGGGGCCTTCAATTAATAGGGGTGGGAGATATTACCTACAGGGAGGGGCCTTCAATTGATAGGGGGGATATTATCTACAGGGAGGGGCCTTCAATTGTTAGGGTGGATATTACCTACAGGGGGGCCTTCAATTGATAAGGGGGGATATTACCTACAGGGAAGTGCCTTCAATTGATAAGGGGGTATATTACCTACGGGAGGGTCTTCAATTAATAGGGGTGGGAGATAGTACCTACAGGGAGGAGCCTTCAATTGATATGGGGGTGAGATATTACCTACAGGGAGGGGCCTTCAATTGATAGGGTGGGATTTTACCTATAGAGAGGGGCCTTCAATTGATGGGGGGGGGGGTATATTACCTACAGGGAGGGACCTTCAATTGATAGGGGGGATATTACCTACAGGGAGGGGACTTAAATTGATAGGGGGGGAGATTACCTACAGGGAGGGACCTTCAATTAATAGGGGGGGT
Organism: Phyllomedusa bahiana; assembly: GCA_025379985.1. NCBI lineage: Eukaryota > Metazoa > Chordata > Amphibia > Anura > Hylidae > Phyllomedusa > Phyllomedusa bahiana. The sequence continues at coordinate 27,402 of JAODAL010021894.1, forward strand.
ATTACCTACAGGGAGGGGCCTTCATTTGATAAGTGGGGAGGTATTACCTACAGGGAGGGGCCTTCAATTGATAGGGGGGATATTACCTCCAGGGGGCCTATAATCTACAGGGGGGATATATAACCTATAGGGGGCTTATAACCTACAGGTACCTATCTTCAGGTGGTATTTTACCTACGGGGGCAGTATATCTACCTACAGTGAGCCTACCTACTTAATGGTCGGCAACATTAATACCTAATTACTTAATGGGAGGGTTTCATAACAGGTAGGATTTGGTAGCGAAGTGTTGATAAAGTGAGGATTCTAAGATGTTTGTGCGTTACATTCTGCAGGGACGAGTTGTGGCTGGGACAAGTCTTCATGGCGGTCTGGACGGCAGGAGAGGAAAAGGGAAAAAGAACGATTCAGAGAACGACTGATCAGATAGGATGTCACTTGTGAGTCTCTTCATTTCAGGAGTTATTTTCCTTCTGTATTGGATCAGTGCTGTAGTCTCTGTTATGTAATGGTGACCTGAGCTGGGGTCTGCGCATTATATGGTCTCTATATTGTTGTAGGTCTTATGTTTGATAGTGATAATGTATATATTTGTTTCTGTGAATAGTTGTGTTTTTTCTTTTGGGGGGGAGACAGCTCTGCCCTGGGGCCCATAGTGCTGTTAAGACGGCCCTGCATAAGGATTCCCAAGTACTTTTCCATGTCACTTTTTCCCAGCGTTTTTTCATCATGGAATGTCTTTTTCCTTCCCATGTGCATAACTTTGCATTTATTTATGTTTTTAAAACTCATCTGCCACTTCTCTGCCCAGGCCTCCAAATTATCCTGATCTCTTTGTAATAAAACATTGTCCTCTATTGTGTTGATTACTTTACAGATCTTAGTATCTGCAATTATTGATATTCTATTGTGCAATCCATGTGTAAGATCATTAATGTATATATTAAAGAAAATAGGGCCAAATTGGAACTCTGTGGTACCCCAATAGTAACAGGGATTCAGTCTGAGTATGTACCTTAATCACCACCCTTTGTTTTCTACCACTGAACCAGTTCTTACCCACTTGCAAACATTTTCCCCCAGTTCAAGCATTCTCATTTTACTTACCAACCTTTTATGTGGCACAGTATAACATGCTTTAGAAAAATCTAGATATTTGACATCCAATGCCTCACCTCGATCCAGTCTAGAACTAATTTCCTCATAGAAGCTGATGAGATTAGTTTGACAGGACCGACACTACTTAAACTCATACTGAAACAGAGTTATACATTTATTTTCAGTGACATACTCCAGTATAGCATCTCTTCACAAAACATTCAAACATTTTACCTACAACAGAGGTTAAACCTAGCAGCTTATAGTTTGCAGGATCACTTTTTTACCCCTTTTTGAATATTGGCACCACATTTGATACGTTCCAATCCTTTGGGACATACCATTAAATTTTAAGAATAGGGGCCTATCTATGACATTACTTAACTTCCTTAGGACACGGGGGTGTAAACCATCAGGACCTAGTGATTTGTCTATTTAAATCTTCCTAAGATGAAGCTGCACTTCTTCCTGGGTTAGACAAAAAACTTTTAAAGTGGCGTTTACCTCATCCCTCTGCTCATCAACAGGAAGATCAATACGGTAAATACAGTGGAGAAAAAAATTGATTAATAGGTTTGCTTTCTTCTCATCGCACTCCATAATATCTTCCTCACTACTTTTCAAAGGGTAAACATTTTCTGTTTTAATCTTTTTACTATTTATATAGTTAAAAAATATTTTGGGGTTAGTTTTACTTTCTATGACAATCTGCCTTTCTGTCTCCAGCTTTGCTGCCTTTATCATTATTTTACATATTTTATTTGTTTGCTTATAGATTTTAGTGCCTCTTCACTGCCCCCCTGTTTTAATAGCTGAAGCGCTTTATTTTTGTTATTTACTGCCTCCTTTACATCTCTGTTGATCCACATTGGGTTTTTCCTGTTTCTAATTATTTTATTACCATAAAGTATGTACCTCTCAAGGTGGGTGCTAAAAAAGTTTTTAAAGATCTCCCATTTATTATTTGTTCCGTTATTTTAAACACCTTGACCCAGTCAATACGGTTTAGGGCCTCTCCTAGCAGATTTAAATTGGCCCTAATGAAATTTAGTGTTTCTGTGGCTCCTCAACAAAAAATTCTATTGAAGGATAAATGGAAATGTATTATATTGTGTTCACTATTTCCTAGGTGCCTCAACCTTAACCTTTGTTACTCTGTCAGGTGTATTAGTGAATATTAAGTCTAGAAGGGCCTTTTATCTAGTCAGCTCCTGCACAATTTGGGAAAGGTAATTTTCTTTAGTTTGACAAAAACAGATATCTACAGATTTCAGTTTCATAAATTATGTCTGGGTAGTTGAAGTCGCCCATAATAACAATCTCATCTATTTGCCTGAGGAGTATATCTTCCATGGGTTCTGTTATATTTGGGGGCCTATAGCAGACCCCTAGTAGAATTTTATTATTGTTATTACCGCCATGTATATCTACTCATAATGATTCCATATGCTCATTTCCTGTATCTACATCTCCAGCAGTGTTGGCTGCAAACAGGATTTTACATAAAGACATACACCTCCCCCCTTCCGTTGTTTACAATCAAGAGATCATTTATTTATAAGAATTAATAAATTGTAACCCTGTAAGTTAACCACCCAGTCGTAGCTCTTATCCAGCCATGTCTCCGTTATCCCCAAATGTTATTTTTCTTCAGCAACAAATAATTCTAGTTCATTTAATTTGTTGGTGAGATTCCCGTCATTGGTTAGCATGCAATTTAAAGATTTTTCATTTTTTATTCCTTTATCTCTGTTCTTTTTAACTATTGCTACCACCCTCCCTCCAGTCCACCCCCTATTTTATTACTAATTCTCAGCTCTCTATATTCACTATCTTGCATGTTATCTTTGTAGTTACCCTTCCAAAATCCATAGTTTAAACATTTCTCCAACTATCTGGACTTTATGTCCCCCAATAAATCTGCAACATCACCATATAGTTGCAGCCCGAGACTAGCATAGAGTCTGTAGCCAAGAAAGAAGTCAGCCCAGTTCTTCAAAAACCCAAATCTCTCTTTTCTAAACCAATTTTTGAACCACTTATTCAACTCTCTAATCTCCCGCTGCCACTCTAGTGTTGTCCATTGTACAGGTAGTATTTCTGAAAATATTACCTTGAAGGACCTTGCCTTCAGCTTTTGACCTAAGTCCCTGAAATCTTTTTTAAAGACACTCCAACTACCTCTAACCTTGTCATTGGTGCCAATGTGGAGTATGACAACTGGATTCTCACCGGCCCCACCCAGCAATCTGTCAACCCAATCCGAAATATGTCAAACTCGGACCCCAGGTAAACAACTTACTGTTCAAAGATCGCGGTCTTTGTGGCAGATTTCCCTGTCTGTTACCCGACACCAAACACGCTCTCCTCACAAATGTCATACGGCAGATTATATAATACACTTAAAAAAGACCAAATGCCACTAAAAAGTAGCTTAAAAACAGCCATATATTATGTAGATCAATATACAAAAATACTTGATTGGGTCAATCACATGACGGATGAAAAAATAACTGCAAAGTAAAAGAAAAAGCGGTCCCAGAAATAGAAAAACATATGGACCCTTGTTAATATGAAAATGGACACAAACCAATATGTGAGGAATTGCAATGTACAGACGTTCCTTGGTGTAATGAAAGCACAATCTTATGTGCAAATAGTTGTAATGAGTAAAATATATTCCAAATTACAAAATGCATACCAAAACAAAAAAAGTTTAATGATGTGCTGGATGACACATTGAAACAGAATTTATGTATACTAAGGCTAGGCACAGATTTTTGGTTTTTAGCGGATTCAGTATTTAGAATCTGCTGAAAATCCAATGGTACCCTGTGCTGCATAGACAGCAGTAAAAAATCTGTGCAATTGGTCTTAAAATCTGGTGTATTTTAAAACTTGTTACATAATATGCCCGGATTTTCCCCGTACATTGAATGTACACAACGTATTCGAAAACCGACCGAAGTTTTAGCACAAATCTGCATCAAAAACCACGGTCCAGCCATGCTAAAATGCCATTGGATTTTGGACAGCATTTTAGCATGTGCTGTGTAGACTTAGTCTAACACCTATACAAATATGTGTAAAAAGATTAAATCTGTTTAATGACAGCTCTAAAAATCTTTTGTACAGTCAGTGAAATGTTACAAAAGCCTGACCTTAAGTTTCAATGTGGTGCAATCTATGTACATAAGGTTGCAAATTGTACAACATTTATGACCATATGGATTGTCAAAGCACCAATGTGGAATATGCCATTATCTGTACTCTCTGTACTAAATGGCACCATCATCTGATTTAAAATCCCCAGCTGCAAATTTGGTATTCGATAGCGATTTCTCCCACATTTAAAAAAAAAAAAACCTGTCTTATTAAGCCATGTAACCTGTGTTTTCTAGGAGGTGAAAAGATTTGGAGAAAGTCTGGTTCCCAATGAAGGTGTCTGTCTGGCGACAAATCATACCGCTGTGTTCAGAATATATGAAAAAATATCATTCTGATTAAGTAAAGATAAATTCTTCTTAATAATACTAGTCACCTTTGGGTATTCATTACTATATGTAGTTGGAAATGCGATCTTTACTGAATCAGGATGATTTTTTTTCCTTTATTCTGAACACATATATACTTTATTGTATGGGACACTGGTGTTTCATCAGCTGATAAATTCATTACATTCTTTAATTCTAAGTGTCATTTATATACTTGCCATACCATTTGATGTTGTCTTAATAGATTCATATTATTTTCAGCATAAATGAACTCCTCCAACCAAGACATGTATAGATTAGCCAAGGATGTGGAAAAATGAGCTTCTATATGTGCTCCTTGGACATGTAGAAAAAATTGATTACCAAAGGAAAAATAATTGTGTTTAAAGGGGTTTTGCCACCATACAATGTCGACGTGGGATGCTTAGAAATCATAAGTCAGACACTTTCCTAATTGCATGTCATTAAAAAAAGTGTAAGGTGCCACAGCTGCAGCCTTCGTTACCTTATCATTGTGTACAGCTGGTTGTCATTGGAGCCGACCTGTTCTAAGCCTCCTCCTTGCTGGCCGCGCTTGCGTGGTTCAGTCCTCTTCCTCTGAAGCCTCTTCGGGAGCGTGCACATTTTCTATGTTCTAGTTCCTTGCCCCGATCCCTTACTCCTTGTCTTCTACGTTTCTATATGTTCTGGGTCTTTGCTTCAATCCCTTACTCCTTGTCTTCTACGTTTCTTTATATTCTGGGTCTTTGCCCTGATCCCTTACTCCTTGTCTTCTACGTTTCTATATATTCTGGATCTTTGTCCCGCTCCCTGCCTCCCTGCTTTTAGTTATGGAGCTCAGGAGCGCGCACGACTCGCGGCGCGATGACATCACTAAGTGCCGTCTGGAGGGCGTTTTTTTTTAAACTACTCAAGCAGAGAACGCCCCCCGATCAGCGGCAGTGTGTGAGGTAGGGAACAGCCGTCTTGGCAAAACCCCTTTAAGTAAATATTTAGTGACATCCAAAATGCTTTCTTACAACTCTTCAGTATAGTTATTGTATTTGTAAAGATGATGTGGTAGGGATAAAATAGCAAGCTCATGAGGAATTCAAGAATATGAAGAGGTAACATCACATGAAACCCACATGAAATTGTTTTGCCAAACAAAATGATCAAAAATGCTCAAAATCTCTGAACTGTCCCTCATATAAACTAGAGTGCAGAGAACTAAAGTGTGCAATCACTCATTGAGCCACTGACATTTTTTCGTTTAATGACCCAATGCCCAATGTGATAGAATGAAGAGGAGATGGTAAAATGTTTTTTGCATATTTTTAGTACTCCTTGAAAAATTTGAACTATGAGTAAGTCCCGACATAAAAAATTACTATCATATTCAGAAAAAAATACATGTGTCTTGGGTTATCAGGATAAAAAGCAGGATTATTACTTTGCATAGCAGTGGGATGGATATGACGAGTTAGAGGAGAAGGCCTAGTTTCATAAGGTTAATTAAAGTGCATTACTCTTGGAAATTGAGATTAGCAAATTGGCATTAGACAATAATAAAGTCCTCATTTGAGTTAAGAAAAAAATTTTATAGTGAAAATTTGGACAAAACGATTAACATCAAGGATGGTTCTAAAAAGATTGAAAGGTATTGTGGGTACAAAACTCATGCCTTTGGACAGAACAGTAAGTTGATCAGTGGCTAAACTGATAGTCAAATTTAACACACTGGATATTTGTGGTTCATTATTTAATATCTGGTCTTGTTGCAGGCAGGGTACCTACTCATGGAGTATAGTCCGGTGTTTCTCCCTGCCTGATGTGTTGTATATATCTAAATAGAGATTGGAAGTTTTTTTTTTTTTAGTTATAGAAACCTATATTTACATCACTTAGGGGGTTGTATCACCATGCTCTTTCACAGAGCCACAAACAGATTCAGATTCATGCATCCTGTCTCTTCCTGGTAAGGCAGTGGGTGGTCCTATAGCACTGGTAAGCATATCACTGGTAGGCATTCACAGCTCTTCTTACAGCACTGACAAGTGAGCAGGAAATATAATCTATAAGTGCAGAGAGCTACAGAGCTTCAATGTAAATAGAGAAAGGAGTCTAATTACTTGTTAGAAACTGTTCTTAAGCTGGCGACGGTCCTACCTGTGGTGACGTCATCCCCAGATAAGAGATAAGTAGAGAGAGAATTAGAGAGTACGTTGGTAACTTAGAGAAACCGTTGAGCACACAGAGCTGATAAAATCTTATCTCCTGATCAAAGAAAAAAATTAAAGAATAAAAGTATTTGGAAAAACTCTTCAATTACCCTCCTTAACATAACATTAAATAATAAAATGGTGACTGCCTGTAGAAAGACTGAAAAACTGAAAATGTAATGCTCTACAAAAAGCTAAGTTATGTGTTTATGTATGAAATGCTTTAACATACAACAGAAAATTTGACTTTTATCTATAACGTTTGTGCAAAGGATTATATATATTGACTGAATTTGATATGCACTTTAAAAAATTTGTTTCGACACAAATTTATTCGCAGCAAATTGCATTAAAAAACAGCTATTTCTTGGCTGCAGAGAGCCTGTAGGGTTGTAAAACATATGCTCAAATATGCATAGGGAGCGTGGTGTGGTCCTCATACAATGCTGTGTTTTAGTACAACACGCAGATGACAGCCGCCGCTCTTAGAATCGCTTCACACTTCACTTCTCTGGGCAGTTACAGGGGCAAAAGTGACCACATAACTGATGTGGGAACGCAGCCTGACAAAGTAATGTCAGCGCCAGCTGAAAAGAACCGAGCATTACTTTATTTATATAGCGCCAACATATTCCGCAGCACTTTACAATACAGAGGGTATAAGCCAGGGGCATTGCTAGGGTCCCAAAACATCCGGGGCTCGGGCTCTGTGTTAAGTTTTGCTCAGTAGGGCGGGATTCACACGGCATTTTCACACCCTATTGTGAACTGCGCATGTGTTTTTACAGAGAAAAAACAGTGGCCAGTGCGTCCCTCTGAAGCTCTCACTGATATTTATTCTCCTCAGAACAGGTAATCGTCGCTCTGAATGAGAGCTATGATGTCGTCCCGTACGTCGGACGTATTGAAGCGCAATTACGCACCGAAGTACGGACCGACATTATGTCGTGTGAACATACACAGCGTATGAACGCTAGGATTAGCTGTTCTTTTCCCTGCACACAGAAGATACCCATAAAAATAAGTGACATGCCACTTTTGGGAGGAAAAGTGAAAGTGTATGGGAGGTGGCTGGAGCACTGCTGAAATTACACGCTGGAGAGCACGTACTTCCTACAGCAGACGTATAGTGGTGCGCACAGGTACGTGCCACTACTATATGCTGTGTGAACAGACCCTTAGGGCAGTACGTGCCACAGTACGCTGTATTTTTTGGAAGTAGGCGCATTTCAGTGCGTACTTCTAAAGCACGGGGGGGGGGAGGGGGTGCGCATAATCGCCGCAAAGAAGTGACCTGTCACTTCTCTTCCCCAGTGTACAAGATGATCATAGTGCACGCCAGGGGAGACAGACATAATTCATAGCTCTCTATGAGAGCTATGAATTACTGTAATTGTGGGGCGCATGTCGGGCGTATTGAAGCACAATTGAGGGTCTAAATGTGCCCCGCAATTTACGCAGTGTGAACATACCCTTAGTCTGGCTGCAGCAAACAGGATTATGTTTTAGTGATGTGAATGGGGCAATATTGTGGATATGTGTGTATATGCAGAAATATATATACACATATATATGAGCACACATATATACAGTACCTACACATTTACATACATATATACACATGTATGCATACACATGTATACATACATATACACAAGTATATAGGCACAGACATATACTATATACACACACATGTATACACAGACATATACATACACATATATACACTACATACACAGACATATACATACACTATACAGACATATAAATACACTATACACAGACATATACATACACTATGTACACACCCCTACACAGATATACACAGACATATACATACACTATGTACAGACATATACTATATACACACATGTATACATACTGTGGGGATGTAGCTCACCGGTAGCGAAAACACACTGTTCACAGTGTACGTTTTTAAGTCTCTTGGCCTTTATTCAGCCACCGATTATACAGCCAAGGAAAAGAAAAGCATACGGGCTTAACTTCAGCCCAACACAAAACAAATACACAGTCCGTGTAGATAACTCCCAGTCTCTGTAAGTCCAGCAGTTCTTAGGTGTTTTTCCCCACCTAGATCAGGGTATGTGGTATCCAGTGGACGGAAGGCTGCAGCTCGAACTTCCTCGTCTTGTCCCAGTCAGGCAACTTCTGACTGAGAACCACCACCACCACACCCATCCTCCAAACTTCCTTCCTTAAGTAGGCCTCAAAACCAGGCCTGGATGCCTGGGAGCAATCCACCCACCCTGCTCTTTGAATTGCTCCAGTAAAGCCTGACCCAGATCGACTGCTATCCAGCAGTCATACTAACAAAACAAATGCCAGTACCATATCGATACTGACGGACGGCTAAGAGGCTGTACTCCACCGCGATCAGAAACCACGGTGACCCGTATCGACCATCACTAACGGCCCCTCGGGCCTTCTCACCTCCCCCCCCCCCCCCTCTTGAGAGGGCATCTGCGTTTCCCTGCTGCTTGCCCGGCCTATGTTCTACTGTGAATGCAAAATCCTGCAGGGCAAGAAACCAGCGGGTAACCCATGCATTATTCCCCTTCTTCTCCCGCATCCACATGAGTGGGGCATGGTCGGACACTAGCCTGAATTTCCTTCCTAACAGGTAGTATCTGAGGGAATCCAATGCCCACTTTATGGCCAGACATTCTTTCTCAATGATGGCATAATTCCGTTCTGCCGGGGACAATTTCCTACTTAGGTAGATCACGGGTTGCTTTTCCCATTTACTATCTGAGACATAACGGCTCCCAATCCCACCTCAGAGGCATCTGTTTGGACCACAAATTCATGGGAGAAGTCCGGGGCTACTAACACTGGTTGCCTACATAGGGCCTGTTTGAGCTCCTGGAAAGCCCTCTCTGCCTCAGGGGACCATTTTATCATCGTTGACTTCGTGCCCTTGGTTAAGTCAGTCAAGGGGACGGCTATTTCTGCAAACTTCGGGACAAACCGTCTATAGTAGCCCACAATACCAAGAAACGCCCTGACCTGCTTCTTGGTGAGGGGGCGGGGCCACTTCTGGATCGCCTCTACTTTATTCACTTGGGGCTTGATTTCCCCTCTCCCCACTATGTACCCAAGGTATCTGGTTTCCTCCATCCCTAGGGAAACACTTAGTTGGGTTTATCGTAAACCCCGCCTTCATTAAGGCATCTAGCACAGCCTGGACTTCCCGAGATGGCTCTCCCAGTCATGACTAAAGATCACAATGTCATCTAGGTAGGCGGCCGTGTATCTCCTATGTGTGTGCAGCACTTGATCCATAGCCCTCTGAAAGGTGGCGGGGGCCCCCTGCAACCCAAAAAAGGCATTCTGACATAGTGAAAAAAACCCCATCAGGAGTAGATAAAGCAGCCCTTCTCTTTAGCTTCCATTTAAGGGGGATCTGCCAATACCCTTGGTGAGGTCAAGTGTGCTAATATACCTCGCCGGACCTAACTGCTCGATTAATTCATCTCCCCGGGGCATAGGGTAGGCATCCACTGTGGATACTTCATTGAGTCTGCGAAATCGTTGCAGAATCTCCATTCTCCGTTTGGCTTTGGCACTAAGCACTATGGGGCTGGAGCATCCACTCTTGGACCTCTTGATCACCCCTAGTTCTAGCATTTTCTGCACCTCTTTGGAAATGACCTCCCGGCGGGCCTCGGGGACTCTATAGGGCTTCAGGTTTACTCTCACATTGGGGTCTGTGAGGATCTCATGCTCTATCACATGGGTACGGCCAGGGGTTATCGGTGAACGGGTTTCTCGATTCTTCTGCAGCAGTTCCCTACATTGTTGCTTTTGGGAGGGGGAGAGGGTATCTGAGATTTTTACGGCTTCTATGTCGGCCTCTGTTTTGGTCACCAAGCAAGAACCCTCAGGAGGCTCTCTCTCCTTCCAGGGTTTTATCAAATTTACGTGGTAAATCTGAAAGGGTTTCCTCTTTCCTGGCTGGTGGACCTTATAATTCACCTCCCCCACCTTTTCAACTATCTCGTAGGGGCCCTGCCACTTAGCGAGAAATTTGCTTTCAATGGTGGGTACTAATACTAGTACCCTGTCTCCCGGGTTAAATTGCCTTATCCTGGCGGACCTATTATAGACTCGGGCCTGCGCTTCTTGTGCTTGAAGAAGATGCTCCTTGACAATCGGCATCACCCTGGACATCCTCTCCTGCAGTTGGGCCACATGCTCCACTACGCTCCTATGAGGGGTGACCTCACTCTCCCAAGTTTCCTTGGCCACATCTAAGAGTCCTCTAGGATGTCTCCCATACAAAAGCTCAAAGGGTGAGAACCTGTGGAGGACTGGGGTACCTCTCTAATTGAGAACAGCAGGTATGGTAAGAGGCAGTCCCAATCCCGCCCATCCTTCTCTACCACTTTCCTCAGCATGGCCTTCAGGGTCTTGTTAAACCGCTCAACGAGACCGTCCGTCTGAGGATGGTAGACTGAAGTGCGCAGCTGCGTAACTTTCAACACCTTACACAGCTCCCTCATTACCTTCGACATGAATGGTGTTCCCTGATCCGTTAAGATCTCCTTGGGAATTCCTGTGCGGGAGAAGACATAGAACAGCTCACGTGCAATATATACGGGATGAGGGGTTCCTGAGAGGGATGGCCTCTGGGTAACGGGTGGCGTAATCAACAATGACCAGGATGTACTGGTGACCTCTCGCTGACTTTACCAATGGCCCTACCAGATCCATCGCTATCCTATCAAAAGGGACCTCAATGATTGGTAGCGGAACCAGAGGGCTACGGAAATGTGCTAACGGGGATGTGACCTGGCAGGTGGGACACGATTGGCAGAAATCCCTAATCTCCCGGTAACACCCTGGCCAATAGAAACGCTGTAGTATCCTCTCGAGCGTTTTGTCTGCACCCAAATGCCCCCCTAACACATGGGTGTGGGCCATATCCAGGACCATACGCCTATAGGGACCCGGAACCAATAACTGCTCTACCACCTCATCCCGGATTTTGGTGACTCGATACAACAGGTCTTGATTCAGGGCAAAATGCGGAAACCGACTCTCGGCCCCCAACACCTGGGGTATCCCGTTGAGAACCGTCACATTTTCCCGGGCCCCTTTTAGGGTCAAGTCCTGAAGTTGGGCGGTACCAAAATTTTGTCTAGATACCTTCAACTCGGGGACAGGCTCGTCCGATGAGACCTCTTCCTCATTATCTCCCACCAGGACTGAAAAAGGGAACTCTGGAATTGTCTCATGTTCCCCCCCAGCGGCCTGGTCCAGGCACCGTGTGGGACTTGGCAGAGACGGTTTTCGCCACAGGTCCCAGAACAGAGGACAGTCACGGCCCACAATCACATCGTGCAATAGACCCTGCACCACTCCAACATTGTGTGACAGGGTACCCCAGCCTGTCTCAAGTTTAACCTGGGCCACTGGGTAAACCCTTGTGTCCCCGTGGATACACGTGACCCCTAATTTTTTCCCAGGGACCAACACATATGGAAGCGAGGCCGATATGTAGAGTGACTAAACTCCCTGAGTCCAGTAATCCTGAGACCATGGTGCCATTCACTGTAAGTTTACACATCTGGGGTTCCTCCCCATTGGTTGACACAGCGCTGCACGCTGGATGTGCAAAGAGGGAACTGCGGCGGGTTGCAGAGCAGTCCATGGGCTCCGTCGTGAGGGGACACTGAGCCGCTATATGTCCCGGTCCCCGACATCTCCAGCACACAATATCTCTGGTCATTCCTTTTGGCACCGGGTCTGGGCCTCCCCTGGCCTTGGCGCGACCCTCCCGGGGAGTCTTGGCTCCTGGCTTCTGTACGTCCCAGTCTCTCCGGCCCTCCCAGTACAGGGATTTCAGGTTCCCTGGGCCCCCCAGCGACCTCTCCATAGCGTGGAACCTTTCTACCAGTCCCACTAGGTCATCCGCCGTCTGCGGATCACCCTGCGCCACCCAGCACTGCACAGAATGCGGCAGCGAGTGCATAAAGCGGTCCATAACCACCCGCTCCACCATTTGCGCTGGGGAGCATATCTCAGGCTGCAGCCATTTTTGGACCAGATGTAATAAGTCAAATAGCTGCGACCTCGGAGGTTTGGCCTTACTGTATGCCCACTGGTGTACCCTCTGAGCCCGGACCGCTAACGTAACCCCAAGACGCGCCAGGATCTCGGCTTTTAATTTGGAATATTCCTTAGCGTCCTGTAAGGCGAGGTCGTAGTAGGCCTTTTGGGGCTCCCCAGTCAGATAAGGGGCCAGCACCTCAGCCCATTGCTCCGGTGGTAGTGCCTCCCGGTCGGCGACTCGTTCAAACACGGTGAGGAACGCCTCGATGTCATCTTCCGGAGTCATCTTCTGGAGGGCTTCCCTGACGGTCCTCCTGGCCCGATGTCCCTCATCACGTGACGGCGGAGCTGGAGTTTCCCGGGCCCGCATGGCATCCGTTAACATGGCCATCTGTTGCATCAGCAGCTGGTTCGTAGCTTGCTGCGCCTGCAGGGCTTCAGTATGAGCCCTCTGCTGCTGCTCTGTAGCTTGTCTCTGCGCCTGCATGGCTTCCCCATGACTTTCTGCTGCTGCGCTGTGGCTTGTGCTGCTGCAGATTCGCTTGAACCAGGTGCTTAATCAGCTCCTCCATATTCGCAGTTGTAGCTTGGCTCTGTGCTGCTTTGACCCAGGACATACACAGCGGATCTGTGCCCACGTCCTCCAACTACTTGTGGGGATGTAGCTCACCGGTAGCAAAAACACACTGTTCACAGTGTACGTTTTTAAGTCTCTTGGCCTTCATTCAGCCACCGATTATACAGCCAAGGAAAAGAAAAGCATACGGGCTTAACTTCAGCCCAACACAAAACAAATACACAGTCCGTGTAGATAACTCACAGTCTCTACTAAGTCCAGCAGTTCTTAGGTGTTTTTCCCCACCTAGATCAGGGTATGTGGTATCCAGTGGACGGAAGGCTGCAGCTCGAACTTCCTCGTCTTGTCCCAGTCAGGCAACTTCTGACTGAGAACCACCACCACCACACCCATCCTCCAAACTTCCTTCCTTAAGTAGGCCTCAAAACCAGGCCTGGATGCCTGGGAGCAATCCACCCACCCTGCTCTTTGAATTGCTCCAGTAAAGCCTGACCCAGATCGACTGCTATCCAGCAGTCATTCTAACAAAACAAATGCCAGTACCATATCGATACTGACGTACGGCTAAGAGGCTTTACTTCACCGAGATCAGAAACCTCGGTGACACGTATCGACCATCAATAACGGCACCTCGTGCCTTCTCACAATACATATACATACACTATACACACATATACATACACTGTATACACATATACATACACTATATACACATACATATACACACACAGATATACACAGACATACATACACTATTTACACACATAAACATACACAGATATACACAGATATACAAACACAAATATACACACACACATACATACACACATGTATACACAGACATATATGCATTCAGTACAGTTCATATTCATGAAGATTATGTTTCACTGATATAATACTATGTAGTTCTGGTCTCTACAGTGAGGCTATTCACAAGAGACCTCCAGGATGTGTTTACTTCTGGGAGCTGCTGCTGCTGAAGCCATAAGGACAGGGCAGGACAATGTAGCTGCAGGAGATGGTCCGGGAGCCGAGATAACAGCAGAGGGGCGGAGCTTCTCACTCACTGCTGCCGAAGTTCCTGACTCAGGAACTACTGGAACTTCGGTGAGCAGTCGACGCCCCCTCCTCCCGCCTCAGCTCCCTTAGCCTCCTGCGGTCGGCCTCCCCCTCCCTTCTTGCACTTTAGGAACGGCTCTGAGCTGTATGTGTGTCCAGAGGACACACATACAACTGAATAGATCGTCAGAGCTTCAGGCCAGCAGCTGCCTGAAACCCGACGATATGAGATTCGGGGCACAGGCAACTTTGTTCGGGGCTTGTACCCCGAATGAAACTGCCTAGCGACACCCCTAGTATAAGCACAGACAAACCAGACATCACATTATAAAAAAGCTACTTACAAATCAGGCATGAGGTGTGAGGGTTCTGCTCGCAAGAGCTTACAATCTATTATGGTGTATGGGTGAAACAAAGGGTGAGAAGTGCTTGGTTTACATTGGGTCCAGCCATGTTACATAAATATGGGGTAGTAGACATAAAAAAGTGGATGAACCTGCCATCCCAACCATACATCTATATACAGATAAGTACCCGTGGGTAGTGATGAGCGATTACGTTGACTATCGCCATCGGGTCGATAGTCGATATCGGCAATTATCAATAAGATATACGATGGTCGATAATAGATTATCGCCGATGACCATTAAAGTCTATGGGAGAGGAACAACACCTTCATTCTTACACCCAAACAGGGATGGAGAAGCTGGAATTAACATCCACAACAGTCAAATGGATACGTGCTACATCTTAGGCAACACAATTAGGTTATAAAAGCCACAGAAAAAAAATCACAGACCATTCACTATCCCTGTCTTGCACCACAGCATGACCCTTAAACCTGCATGACCCACAAATTAAAAAGTGCCAGAAGGCAGTATGATTTGAACCATCATTTTACTTGAACTGGACATTGAATATCCCTGTCCTGGAACGCAGCATGAGCCCCAAACCTACATGACCCCAGATTAAAAAGTGCCGGAAAAAGGAGTCTTTCAACCACCATTTTAGTTGAACTGGACATTAACTATAACTGTCCTGTACCACAGTATGACTATTAAACCTGTCTGACCCACAGATTAAAAAGTACTGGGAAAAGGAGTCTTTCAACCACCATTTTAGTTGAACTGGACATTGACAATACCTGTTCTTTACCACAGTATGACCATTAAACCTGTCTGAACACAGATTAAAAAGTGCTGGAAAAGGAGTCTTTCAACCACCATTTTTAGTTGAACTGGACATTGACTATACCTGTCCTGGTACGCAGTATGACCATTAAACCTGACTGACCCACAAATTAAAAAGTGCCGGTAAAAGGAGTCTTTGAACCACCATTTTAGTTGAACTGGACATTAACTATATCTGTCCTGTACCGCAGTATGACCATTAAACCTGTCTGACCCACAGATTAAAAAGTGCTGGAAAAAGGAGTCCTTTTTAACCACCATTTTTAAATTGAAAACCGGGCTTCCTTGGGGCCCTATACCCCTTTTTCCCCTTTTCGGGGAAAACCGAAGGCATTCTTTTTGAACCCGGAAATTTAAAATTGTTGACCCCCAAAAATTTAAAAAATGCCGGGGAAAAGGGGTCTTTCAACCACCATTTTTAATTTCACTGGGCAATTTAAATATACCCTTTCCGGGCCCCCGCATGACCCCCAAAACCCCATGACCCCCCAAAATTTAAAAAGTCCGGGAAAAAAGGGGTTTTTTCAACCACCATTTTAGTTTCACTGGGCATAGACTAAACCTGTCCTGTGCCACAGCATGAAAAACCCAAACCTGTTTTGAAAACCCCCAGATCCCAAAGTGGGACTATGCCCATTTTGTACATTTGGGCTCTCTTTTGTATATTTTTTTGGGAACTGACATTTGTTTAAAAGAATTTTTTTAGGGAAGTTTTTTTTATAGTTTTAAAATTATTACCATTTGCTTTTTTTTTAAATGTGATAACATAAACATAAAACCCCTTTCCCTTTCAGTTTTTAAAGGGATTTTTTACAAATTTTAGATGTGTTAAAATTTGTCCGCCACAAAACCCCTTTAAATAATACAAAAAGTCCTAATCAACCCCAAAACACTTCTTAGTTGAAAGACATTTTCCCTCCTGGCTTTTGAGACTATTCACCAAACAAAAATTTAAAGGGTTTTTTTTTTCTCCCAAACCCCTTCATTGATTTTGGGACAGACTCCCCTGGGGATCAAATGAGTGGGCTCCACCCCAAAAATTTTAAGCCTCAAAAATTTTGCAATTTGGTCCATCCCCTTTTATTCCTTTTTGGGCCTACTTAAAACCCCCAGAAATCACTTTTTTTTAAATCTGATTTTTTAGAGAAATTTTTTAAAACTCTCCTGATTGCCCCCAACGGTGAGAGCCAGTGCTGCCTCAGCCATCTGGGTTTAACCCCGGGGGTTTCCCGCTGCCCAGACTTACAGGGTGGCCCGGGGAGAAAACCCCCCTAGCCTTTTCATCTATTTAAAAAGCAGGTTCAGGGCCCGGGCCGGGGTTAAAATGGGTGCGGTAAAAGCCCGGGTGGGGTCCCCCTCCCCTCTATTAAACCCCGGTAAAAATGGGCCCCTTTTAAAGCACCAACGAAAACAGGGCCTGCTGAAGCAGAGTGGGGGAAAACGGAAGTGGGGAGGTAAGACCCCCAGCCTTCCTCAGTACACAGTCAAGCCTGGGGAGCCCTTGCCCCCCCGATGAGTGGGGGACCAATTGGGGCTTTACTTGGAAATACGGGGGGGGTTTAACCCCTCCTGTTTTTCCACCCAAGGGGGCCCCCTTTTTTTTTTGGCATTCTTTTTCCCCATTTTACTCAACGTGCTGGAAAATTTTCCCCCCCTGTAAATTTTTTTCTCCCGTCTGTGCCCAAAACTCCATGTCCCCTGAATAACCTACGTCTGGTCCCAAATTTTCCTGACCCCCTTTACAATTTAGAGGGAAATTTTTTTTCCAAGCTATTTGTACATTTCAAATTTTTTTGTAGTTTAATTCTAGAAAAAAAATTTTTAAAATAGGGTGGAATTTCCCCCCAAAATTCCCTTTTTTCTCTTTTTTAAAATTTTATTAAAGGGGTTTGTTTTCAATACAGGATTTAATTAAACTATGTTAAAGATCTTTAAAAAAAAATTTTATTTTGCAATATTGTCCATTTAAACAGGTTGGGGCCCTACCAAACCCGTTTCTGACAGCACCATCACCCTTGAACCACTCTTGACAATTGTGAAGAACAAAAAGTCCCGTTAAAAACAAATTTTTTTTTATAATAGGACCTGAGTAAAAGCTGCATGTCAAACAAAATGCCCCCAAAAATTTTAAAACAAAGACCCTTGAGCCCAAATTTTGACAATTTGTGAAGAACAAATGTCTTTTAAACAAATTTTTTAAAAGAAAGGACCTTAGTATTTTCTGGCCAATTTTAAAGGAAAACATGACCCCAAAAAAATTATAAAAATGACTTCTCAGGCCAGTTAAAAAAAATTTTGTAGGGAAAAATGCCACTTAGAAAGCCATATTTCTGTTCCAAAGGACCATGATTATTGCTGTATCTCACAGCAACATGACCCCAAAAAATTTAAATGACTTCCAGCCACTATTAAAAATTGTGGGGAGAAATCCACTTAGAAGCAACATTTCGTTCCAAAAGGGACCATAATTATAGCTGTATCTCACAGCAACATGACCTCAAAACCATTGAAAAATGCGAAAATCTAAAGATAAAGTGACTAAATGGAATATGGAGTTGTCATGAACTTGCAGTCTTTTACAGTCTCCTCACGCAAAACCCAAAATGAACTTTTGGGGAAAAGAGAAAAAAAATTGCAGTAAGATATGATATTTAAAAAAAAAATTTTTCAAGGGGACCATTTCTGTTTGAAGAGGAATGTGAATAGCCCGGCAACAATGGGTGCCCCTGGCAATTGGGGCCACAACATCATCAAGATCCATGCCGATTCATCTTGATGAAAGTCAAATGAACCACATTATCTGGGGAAACCGGGATGCGTTTGTCTTAAAGACCCCTCCACTTGCTGAAGGCCCGCTCAGATTGACGCTGGCGCTGGCGGGACAACCCTCTGTGGCGTGGCAACGACTCGGCCATCGCCTTTTTTGGATACCCAAATTTATTGGGGCCGGAAAACCACAAAAACACGTGTTGAGACACAGAAGTCGTGCACCATGACTTAAGCTGGTCTCTGTGTTTGGATTGTGCCCTGCATTGCATGCATTGGTGAGGTGGGAAAAAAAAGATTGCCAGAGGCACCCATTAGGCTTCTGCCCCTTGCCTGCTGCTGCACGGCACTTGGCACTCTACTGTGTCACTCGCGGGTTTTTCCACCGTGACATTTGAGGAACTTGAAGCAACCAACAGATGCTCCATTAAATCACAAGGTCCCCCTTTCCTCTATTTTACTCTCAATTTGGGTGGGGGGAAGGAAAGTGCTGTTTTTTTTTCTGTACCGGGGATTCAGGAGGGTGGCGACCCATTAAGTGTTGTTCATTTTGATGGCCTTAATGCGAGGATCATGTTGGAGGAAAATGGAGCATCCAAGCACTCATGTGAGAGAGGGAGCCTTGATTTCCCCAAAGCCTCGGGGTCGAGGCACTAGCAAACTGATCTTCCCCTCATCTTCCTCCTCCCCTCAAATTCGCGCCAACCTCTTTCCCAAAGGGCCCAGGGACGCCGGTAACGTCGGTGTCTGGGAAATCCCCCTCCCCCCCTCCTCCCTCCTCCCCCCGCTTCCTCCGCACAGCTTCAACACAGCCCTGACCTTGCCTCAGATGATGCCCCCTGAGAGCTGAGTTGCCGCCTTGCACTAGCCCTGGACCCTGAACCCTGAACCCCTACCTAATGAAGCCCGGATAAAATTGAGAAACTGTCGGGCCTTTTTGGATTCGACGGAGAGAAAGGCTCTGTGTCCGCATCTGTGCCCCGTCTCCTCCTCCGTCGCTGGGGGGACCTGTTGTTTCAGAGTGTCCAACGATGTTCCAGAACTAAGATCACCAAAATGCCATGCTGACAAGGGCACGTCCCGCACTGACCATTTTGGGGCTTCTTCAAAACGGGCAAGGATGGTGCAGGAGCTCTTTCACCTGCCCCACTCTCTGGCTCACACCCCGAGTCCGCACCGCTGCTTGTCAGGCCAGGGGGTCACTTCGTACGCGTAAGGCTTCGCTGCGGCCACAACGCTGGGAGCATGTGGGAGGGTGGGAATTCCAGCGTGTTGCCACGTCAACATTAAGATGGTTGACGGGGGAGGCCGAGTCTGACGCTGCAATGCAGCCAGCAGGACGAAGCAGGTTGGAACAGGCGGAAGTGCGAAACTCAGAACCCCGAGGCCTTCCTCAGCAGCAGAGCTAGACCCGGTAGCTCTTTAGAAATTTCCTGGGACGACAAGACACAACATGTGGCCAGGCAAGGAATGTGCTCCAGCCTACCGATCTAAGGGCGGCCAGCAATTTCGCACCGTTATCGCACACCACCTTGTTCCCTGCACAATGCTCTTGTCACCCAGCCCAGCGCTCGATCGCCCGTTGCGGAGAGCCGTCCCACAAGCTCCTGACCTGTGTGGTGGACGGTCCTCCAAGTGGCAGATTAATTTCACTCAACACGGACCTGGTTTCCTCTGGGCATTTGATGCCACCAGAGGACCTTGGTGAAAGAGCCCTGCACCATGCCCTGCGGTTTTGAAGAGTGTGCGCCAAGGGATAAAATAAGGCAAAGGGTAAAAAGGGAGAGCCTTAGCATCACCGTCTCCACCCAGAGACATCCACCCCAGCTCACCCAGTGAGCTGTACAGAGATATAGCGCCTTGCCGTGCTTACTAGTCCATGTTGTCGGTAGTCAGATGGACTTTTTCCCGACACAGATGCAGACAAACGCCTTGAAATTTTAGATGACACTGCGGCCAGGCAGGGAACGGCTTCTGCAAAGAAATGGCCATCCTCGCATCTGTATTGGGGGCAGGCAAGGGCCTTGACATTGCGGAACCAATCTGTGTCCACCATACGGAAAGGCACACATTACGCCAAGCCAAAGCTGAACAATGTCGACATTCAGCTTTTGGCTTTGGTATGTTTGGGTTAAAGTGTTTCTCTGCTCCCAAACCTGGAAGACAGAAGGCTGGCTGGCTAGACTGGCCGCTGTACGGCAATGCAGGTCCGTCAAACTGGAAGAACTGGCGGAAGGAGAAGGGGTAGGTGGGTCCTCTGGTGGTGCTGATGGTACTCGGCGACGGTGGAGGCTGAAGCGGAGGCTGATCCCTGATCATGAACTCTGAGAGACATGGGCAGCTGAGGAACGCTTGGTGGTGGCGGAGGATGATGGAGGCGGAGACAGAGGGTGTGACAGTGGTTGGAGGCCCGTCGGTCGGTCTGGCCTTTTTGCCAATGTTTGCCTCCATTTCCACTCATCATTCGCTTCATGTGACTAAGACATGTTGGTGGTGGTTAAACACCTAAGATCCTTGCCTCTATTATGCGTTTAAGACAAAGGCGGCATATGACATCTGCTGGGTGAATCATAGATTGCTCAAGAAGGCCACAGGGCTTGAGAGGTCCTGGACCTTTTTTGATGGCGATAAGCGAGGAGTTGGGGTTTTCAGCTGACCGTTGGCTGGCGGAATCATATCAGCCAGCGGACTTCTGCGACCGACCTCTCCCTTTTTGAGGCGGGACCTGTACGACACTACCCCATCATCTTCCCTCCTCGTCCAGTGGATAAGCCTCGCAAAGCAAATTCGTGCTAAAAAGACCACGTTGGATCCGCAATGTCGTCATCATCATCATCAACACAGGTTACTTGTCGTCCTGACATTCTGTCATCCAGGAGCTGCGGGCTACAAGTCAAGAGGGATTGCAAGGCGTTGCCTACCCCCGGGATTTTTGCCGATTGACCGGCTTCCTTCTCCTCCTCTGATGGCATCATTACTGGGCGCCCAGGCAGAGAAAAACATTCCTCTTTGCCGTCGTCTTGACTTTTAACATTCCATCTGACCCCCAACCGCATTTTGTCATCCAAAGAGGTCCTTCAGAAAATGGATTATCCACAGTGGTGGTTACACAGTTGACATTTGGGCTGCTTCATGATGGACGGATGCTGTATGATGCTGATGATGACATTTGTGGCCGTGACTGCGAGGACGAGGAGTATGACTGCTGGATGCAGGGTTGCATTAACCACGAGGAACAAGATTGCGACGCTGTTCTATGAGAGTTCACAGGGCCCTGACCCAGCGATGACAGGCCTGAGGGTCTGTGTTGTTTTGTTTGAGTTTAGCAACTGAACGATCCGCTGGCATTGCGTTGTCGCCAGCACTGGAAGGAGCACCTTCTCATCGTACCTCTACTTCCATGTCCTACTCCCCTCTTTGCTCGCTTACCCCATGAATTTCGCTCCCATTCGAAAGATAAAAATTTGATAAGGTATGGAAGAGTTTTTGGAATCTCTTATTTAAAAGACGGCAATCACAGCCTATTCTCAAATTCCCCAAATCAAAACAAAATGCTTGGATTTCAAATTTTAACTGCAAGGTGGCCTCTATCAACAAAGCTGGCCTGCGCCAAATTAAAAAAACAGTATCTGAAATGTAAACGGGAATATATAAAAGGTATTTTTTGGACACCTATCAATTCACCTTGTGACTAACTACAAAAATTGCTGTATTCAAATTTTAACTGCAAAGTAGATCTATCAACAAACTTGACTGACCAAATGTGAAAATAAACCTGTCTGAAATTTATACCATATAATAAAAGGGTATTTTTGGCACCTATCAGTACACCTGTGGTGGACAACAAATTTGCCAGGATTCAAATTACTGCAAGTGGCTCTACAAACCCCCCCACAAAGGGCCCCCTTATGGCGCTGCGCCAAAAGTGAAAAAAACCCGTGTCTGAAATGTATACGGGATAATAAAAGGTTATGTTTTTGGCACCTATCAACCTGTGTTGTCGACATAATTGCTGTAATTCAAATTTAACTGCAAGGTGGGCTATATCTAACAAAGCTGGACTTGGCAAAAATTGAAAAAGATCACCTATCTGAAATGTATACGATAATAAAAAGTGGAGGTTTTTGTGCAGCCTAACACATAGACCTGCAGTTACTAGAAAAGATCTGTATCCTAATATAAGGCAATGCAATGTCTTAACAAAAGTTTTGCTGTAACAATATCCAGTATCCTTTATAGAGCGTGTCGTTTTCGCTCCGCAGCCCCCACCCCCCCCCACCTCCCGACGTTGAACTTTACAGCGGTAGATGCTCCTTTAAATTCTCTGCCTAACTACCTAATTTCTTTTCTGCAAATCTCTGATCTAACTATCTTCTAAGGATCGCAGCTAAAAGGGTTAGAGCTGTCTCTGTGAAAAAAGTAGAATTAATTTCGCTGAGTTGTTTGCTGAGGGCTTGTTTGGACAGAGGCGAGAGCGCACGTCCTACTGCTATGAGCACGCTTACACACACTGATCATGAACAGGAAGGCTGTTCTATGTAAAACGAGGTCATTTGATTTTTCCAGCCAATTCGAAACCATACACATCCAGTCATGACGTTGCACACATCTCACCCCTTGCTCTATTCCTGTAAGATGATTTGCTGGCCGCAAAATGACTGGAAGGGCAGAAAATGGCGCATATTAATAGATTATGGCACAGATTTTAACCTAAATTATCGCGTGATCTAAAAAATCCGATCAACGTAAATACCGTGCTGATTTCCAACTTTTGTCATAATAATCGCTCACCTACCCGTGGGGGCCAAAGTGCAGGAAGTGACAAATGTGACAGAATTGTGGTGTTCACAATTAGGGATCTTTGTAGGGCTTGTCTAAGAAAGATGTTTTCAGAGCGCACTTAAAACTGTGAGGTTGTGAGTGTGCTTGATTTCACATGGGGTAACAAAGAACACAAAAAGTAGTTCCTGGAGCAGGCCAGGTTCGCAGCACAGTAAGGGATATCACAGCAGGGGTCCACCCCGCGAGCCACAGTTTCCGGTGTTCATCTATCTGCCGTGTACACTCACCGTCCACTTTATTGTACACCTGTCCCAACTGCTCCGTTAACACTTTATATTTCTAATCATCCAATCAACATGGCGGCAACTCAGTGCATTAGGCATGTAGACATGGTCCAATACAATCCCCTCAGATTCAAACCGAGCATCAGTAGTGTGAAGAAAGTGATTTGATTGCCCTTTGAGACCCCTGTGCATTGTTGTTGGTGCCAGAAGGGCAGGTCTGAGTATTCTCAGAAACTGCTGATCACCTGGGATTTTCACAGCTCAACCACTCTAGGGTTTACAGAAGAATGATCCCAAAAAGAAAAACATCCAGCGAGCGCAGTCCTGTGGGCTGGAAATGCCTTGTTGCTGCCAGTAGGTCAAAAGAGAATGGGCAGACTGGTTCACTGATAGAAATCAACAGTGACTCAAATAGCCACCCCCGTTACAACCAAGGTAGGCAGAAGAGCATGCTCTGAACGCACAGTACGGCGAACTTTGAGGCAGATGGGCTACAGCAGCAGAAGACCACACCGGGTGCCACTCCTTTCAGCTAAGAACAGGAAACTGAGGCTCCAATTTGCCCAAGCTCATCGAAATTGGACAGTAGAAGATTGGAAAAACGTTGCCGGGTCTGATGAGTCTCGATTTCTGCTGCGACATTCGGATGGTAGGGTCAGAATTTGGCGTCAACAACATGAAAGCATGGATCCATCCTGCCTTGTATCAACGGTTCAGGCTGGTGGTGGTGGTGTCATGGTGTGGGGAATATTTTCTTGGCACTCTTTGGGCCCCTTGGTACCAATTGAGCATCGTTGCAACACCTTGTGGAATCTATGCCACGAAGAATTGAGGCAGTTCTGAAGGCAAAAGGGGGTCCAACCCGTTACTAGCATGGTGTACCTAATAAAGTGGCCGGTGAGTGTATTGACCACACACTAGGTCATCCACTTTCTCCCACATGACATCTGACAACCCCGGCAAAGAGTCGGTACATACGTAAGACACAACCTTTAGTTGGCATTGCCTGGGAGCAGGTCAAGGGCCCTCAACTGTCCTCAACCCGCCTTTGTCCCATTCGGTTCAAGAGAACTACTATGTGCTGTGGGCTCTGTGCCACTATACAGTGAGGACGAAGTATTTGAGGACAGTGGGCAACAAAGAGGTGGGGAACACATCCGCTGCTTTTTGCAGAAGCGGGCAAGTAGTGATGAGGAGAGTGGCATGGGGCGTTATATTGCGAGTGGTCAGGCTCTGTACAGCGACAAATAATAGAAGTGAAAAAAGTGGCACAGCTGTTCCAGAGTCCAATAAAAGGAATATATTTATTTCCAAATATATTAAAATCGAAAATGGAAGCACCTCCACTGCATTGCACAAAAATGATGTGATCCCAATTAACGCCGGTATCTACTATAGATTTTGAATTAATTATAGTATACTTATGTGACGACATACATCTTTTCTCCATATACAGGCATGTTCCATTATTGGGGCCAAAATTACTCCAGCCCTGGCCGGCTACACATAGGATTGGACTTCAATATCTATATGTCTCGTTACCATAGTTACCCGGTTTTGGGCCGGCCAGGTAGCGGTGCGCAGGAGCGTCTCATTGACGTGGCTGGAGACAATGCCCTATCAACTTTGTATTCGGCACATACGTAATCAGCGTTTAGTGCGCAAGCGCAAAGAGTTATCGTGACAACAGCCTGTTTCCTTCTGGTACGCATGTGCGCTTTGGTTTCCTAGTTACCAACAGCGTTCCGGAAGTTTGGAATTGTGCGCCTGCGTGGTTATGCACTTTTGGGTTTCCGGATGCAGAATCTATCATTGGCAGAGTTTGGCGGGCACGACCAGGTGAGCTGTTGTTTTGGATTAGTATTGTCAGTATATATACATGCACTAGTTAATTGTTGTCTAAATGCCATGATTAAGGGTGGACAACCACCCGAAACGCGTCGGCGTTAATTGGGATCACATCATTTTTGTGCAATGCAGTGGAGGTGCTTCCATTTTCGATTTTAATATATTTGGAAATAAATATATTCCTTTTATTGGACTCTGGAACCGCTGTGCCACTTTTTTCACTTCTATTGATTGCTCCAACGTCTTGCTCTGGACGGGACACGTGCGGACGCCAATGGATAGGTGAGCTGACATTGTTTGCTTGTTTACTCTGTACAGCGACAGCATTGAGGAGGACAGCGGTGACAGGCAAACACTAGAGATGGGCAAATTTCTAAAAAATTAAATTAGCCGAGTTCGCAGAATTTTCCGTCAAAAATCGTTTCGACCTGAATTTATTTGCGGTGAATCGCGTTAAAAACAGCTATTTCATTTGCTGCTGAGAGCCTGTAGGGTGTTGTAGAACGTTGTGCCATGCTCAAATATGCACAGGGAGCGTGGTTTGGTCTTCATACAATGCTGTGTTTTAGTATGAACGACTGCTGGTGCCATGAATGGCGAGGAGCAGGAGCATCTGGACCGGGAGATGATGGAAAAGACAAACAGCTCCCTTTGGCAGAGGTGGTGAAGCCTTGACTGGCTGAAATGGCATGCGTGCCACCGGGTGCTGCTGCTGTTGCTGCTGCTGCAGGATGGATCACCACATGTAAGACATGTTTCTCCCAGGCCACTGGATGGTGATGCTGCATGTGTTGACGCAAGGCCGTGGTGCCAACGTTAGCTCCCTGGCCACGCTTCACTTTCTGCCCACAGATTTCACATATACACATGTTTGGCTCCTCTGGTGTCTTAGCAAAAAACTCCCACAACGCTCTGCACTGAGTGACTACTAATGCCGCTGGCTCACTGAGCCCCTGTGCCGCTACTTTCTTTCTTGGACCTGTGAAGCGGGTTTTCTACCCTGTGGCCTTTTGGCTCCCGACCTCGCACTGCTGCCACTCTGCTGACTCACGGCCACACTACCGACTTGCTGGCTGTGCCGCTGCCTGACGCGCAAGCTGACACCCTCTTCTCCCGACGATGATGAGGAAGCCCTTGCTTCACCCGGCTCCCAAGTGGGATAGGCTACAGTCATTGATTTGTGTTTGCCCGTCACTGCTATTCTCCTCAATGGTCTCAGTATGCAGAGCCTGACTGCTTGCAACATAATCTCCCGTGCCACTCTCCAAATCCCTACTTTCCTGCCAACTGCAAGAAGCAGCGGATGTCGGCCCCATCTCTTCGTTGCCAAGTAGCTGCTGACTATCCTCAAAGAGTTCGTCCTCGCTGTTTAGTGGTGCTGAGCCCAGACCACATAGTAGATCTCTGGCTGAGGGAACAGAATGGGACAGAGACGGGTTGGGGACAGGTGAGGGCCGCTGACCCGCTCCTGGGGCATGCCAACTTAGGGTTGTGTCTGACGTTCCCACCGACTCTTGGCTGGGGTAGTCAGATGTCATCTGGGAGGAAGTGGATGACCTATTTAACCAATCAAGAACCCTTGGGTTGCTGGTCAACACACGGCCGCTAGATGACATCAGCAGTTCTGGCCTCACCGAGTGACCCCTGCTGTGACGCCCCCTTACTGTGCTGTGACCTATGCCTGCTCCAGGAACATTTGTGCCACTGCCACTCGCATGTGAAGAGCCTGCCACCTCTCTGTCTGACATACTGTTTGATCAAAAAATTTAATTAAGCCTTGGGTATGAAATACCGTACAGAACAACCAGATGTAAATTAGGCATATAGAGGACAAAAAAGTAAAGACGCCATGTATTTCTGTCCAAATTACCGCACAATCCAGAAGTTAAATTAAGCCTTGAGTATCAAATACACTACAGAACAACCAGATGTAAATTAGGCATATATGGGACAGAAGTATACGCACCCTGGACTTTAGGGAGAATACCCCACAAACTACAAGAAAATAATAACACTGGTTAAATAGCAAGTGTGCAAATGACACACACTTGTTATGGTCTTTCGCCCCAGTCGCTGATAAAACGAGTTTGTTCAATATAGTGCTACAGCAGGAGCTAGATGCTTATGCCAGGACAGACAGTGAGAAGTGTGAGGATTTAAGATGGCGTCCGTATTTATAGGGCTGTGACGTCACAGAAGCCTGCCGGTCGCTGATTGGCTTCATGTCTGCACATGTCATTGAGGGTGTTCCTTTCTTCCTCCCAGAGTTCTATGCCCCATGTAACGCCATGTGCTCACGGCCATTTTGCCAATAAAAAAGACGCTTCATTCCTGCAAATCACCCTAAACTTAGGCTTCGTGCAGAACCGACGTTTTCCTGAAATTCTAAACGAATTCCACTTCATCAGAATCGATTCGCCCATCTCTAGCAAACACTAATCGATGTAGCCAATCACACTTGAGAGCCGGGTGAAGCAAGCAAGGCTGGGTTCAAGGTATTCTGGTTCCCTAGTTAAACAAGGCATAAAGTGCCCCCCCAAATGGAAAATTCAGCCCACTCCATGCTTCCTTGCGCCCCCTTTTCTGCCTGGGATAAAGTGGCGCCCTAGGCGGTCACCTACTTTCCACTACCCATCGTCCCAGCCCTGGAAGCAAGGTCTTCATCATCATCATCATCATCATCGGGA
Source organism: Phyllomedusa bahiana (assembly GCA_025379985.1). Taxonomy (NCBI): domain Eukaryota; kingdom Metazoa; phylum Chordata; class Amphibia; order Anura; family Hylidae; genus Phyllomedusa; species Phyllomedusa bahiana. The sequence goes on from JAODAL010021894.1 coordinate 55,463, forward strand.
GAAGAGAGAGCGGCAGCTTGCGTGTCACACAGTGGCGCAGCCCGCAAGTCGGTAGTGTGGCCAGGAGTCAGCAGGGTGGCAGCAATGCGAGGTTGGGAGCCAAACAGCCATGATTTAGACCTCCCACTTTGCAGGTCCCAAAAAGTAGTGGTGCAGGAGCTCACCGAGGCAGCGGCGGTAACTGTCAGTGTGGAGTATTGGTGGTAAAATCACCTACTCGCCGGTGTGCCACTTTTCTGCCAAGTCACCGAAGGAGGCGAACATGGCTATGGGTAGAATCTGTGGGCAGAAAATAAAGCATAACCAGGGACCTAACGTTGGCACCACAGCCATGTGTCAACATATGCAGCGTCAACATACAGTTGCCTGGGAGAAACGTTTCTCAGATGTGGTGGTCCATCCGTCCGCAGCATAAGCACCCAGTGGCACGTCTCCCATTTCAGGCAGTCAAGGTTCCACCACCTCGGCCGAAGACAACTCCCTGTCTTTCACATCATCTACCGGTCCAGATGCTCCTTGACACTCATGGTGCCAGCAGTCGTTCACCGAGACGATTGCCAAGAGACAGCAGTATGCTTCTAGCCATCCCTAAGTGCAGAAGCTGACCGTGATCCTGTCCAAGTTGGTGGTACTGCTGTCCCTCCCTTTTCGAGTGGTGGACTATGCACAATTCAGAGAACTTGACAGGAAGCTTTGCATGCACTTTAGCCATTCCTGCACCGCCAAGCAGACCCTCCTTGAGCTAAACAGAATGGAGAAACTATGGACAACGAAAAACAGAGAGAAATATATGAACAGAGAAAAACAGGGAGAAATCTATGAACAGAGAAAGGCCATTAATGATTTCTTGATGATCCAATCGAACAGGGATACTCCACTGTGTAATTTTTATGTCAGCCAGTGGCATCTCATGTATGACACGTGCCGTTTGCTCAGGCTCTTTCAGGAGACCACATCATTTGTCAGTCGCCAGGACTACGGGATGAACAACGTCATTTCACTGCTTCATGTCCTGGAACATATGCTACCAAATCTGTGTGTTCAGGGGACTGAAGACGTGGGGACTACATTTCACGGCCACATGAGTTCGGTGGGGGCAATGGGCAGCCAGTGAAGGGATTGGCAGATGGGACAGGCAGAGGAGTAACGAGGAGAGAGGTGATTCAGGCGGGCAGCAGAGTTGACGATGGATTAAAGGGGAGCGAGGGTGCTAGATGGGAGGCCACAGAGAAGGATGTTGTAATATTGTAGGTGTGAGATGACGAGGGCATGGACAAGCATTTTAGCGCTTTCAAAGTGAAGGAATGAGTGGATTGGGGAGAAATTTTTCAGGTGGAGGCAAGGGTAAGTGTTTGGATGTGTGGTTTGAAAGGCCAGATTGGAGTCAAAGGTTGTGGAGTCAGTGAGAGAGTGCAGCAATTGGTAATGAAGAGAGCTCTATTTGTGCCATCGTCCATCTTCTAACAGATCTGACCTGTTTCTTCACCCCCCCCTCCCCATAGTGATTTAAGTACCCACCAGCAGCAGCACCTGGAGCAGACACTGAAACCTGGATTCTTCTGGCTACCTGCCTCAGCTACTATTCTGATGCTGCCACCCGTCTGATGCCACACATCTGCTGCTAGCTGCTCCTTCAACCACCCACCATCTTTACTAGGGACTGGTATTGACACCCACCTCCCCACTCTTCACTGGGCCATTATGTAACCTTTTGATGCTGCTGCCACCTCACCACTCAGGTCTCCTTATGCTACTGCTGTCATCTTCAGGCTATGTCACTTTCTGGCTTTATGTTGCTGTTACTGCCACCTCCTCATTATGTCACCTAGCTGCCGCCACCTCAAAATTATGACATTGTGCCACTCTCCGGCCTGATGCTGTTGCTGCTGCTGTTGCTGCCGCCACCTCCACACTGTGTAATTGTGCCAGTCTGTGGCCTAATCATGCTGCTGCCACCTCTACAATCTGTCATTTGCCACTCTGTGGCCTACTGCTGCTGCCAACAGACCACTTTCTCAGTTGACCACCCTTTGGTTTTTTAATGCTGTTTCCATTCTCCACCACTCTATGATGTAGCCACTATGTTTTGTTTTCCCCTTCTTTTAATCTGTCACAAGGAATGAAAAGGACAAACACGACCAATTGTGTCTTCGGAGAAGCCGTAAGTCTAGTATGACATGGTCCTTTGTTTGCATCAGGATTGTCAAATGAGTAGGTAGCCAAAAGCAGAAGTGGATACAAAACACAGAACACATGCAAATATTCCATTTACTTATTTTTGGGATCAACTCCTGTTTCTTTTTGGCTTTAGCAATGATGGATTATTGACCAATTGAAAGCAGAAACTGAAGGATCAAAGGAATGTCAAAATGATCAGTGAAGTCAATGCAAAATTACTGATAACACCCTCTCCACTCTTTTGGGGGGGGGGTCTACATGTATCAGCATTTAACAAAATCACCACAATAATTGAAAACATTAACTGTTTGCCACAGATAGCAATATCCCAAGAGACTGGAGTGGCGGGATTTGAGATGTATCTAGGGTTGGAATACACAAACACTGGATGTGACCCACAATTCTCCACACAAAGTGAATAAATTAACTCTTGGCCACAGAATAAAATACCCCTACCGGTCTCAAGTTGATGGATTTCTGGCGTGTATGTGGCAGAAATACACACACCCTGTATTTGACTCAAATTTCCCTACAAAACAAGAGGAGAAATTAACCCTTGGTATAAAATACCCTACAGAATGAATTAGATTAAATTCAGGCGTTTATGGGGTAAAAATACACACACCCTTTATTTTACCCCAAATGACGCCACAAAAAATAGGCTTAATTAACCCTGGGGTATAAAATACCCTACAGAAAAATCAGATGAAATTCAGGCGTATATGGGGTAAAAATACACACACCCTTTATTTTACACCAAATTACCCCACAAACAAGAGGCTAAATTAACCCTTGAGTATAAAATACCCTACCGAAAAACCAGATGAAATTCAGGCGTATATGGGGTAACAATACACACACCCTTTATTTTACTCCAAAGTACCCCCCAAACAACAGGCTAAATGAACCCTTGGGTATAAAATACCCTACACAGTGAACCAGATGGAATTCAGGCATATATGGGGTAAAAAAATACACACGACCTGTACTTTACTCCAAATTACCCCACAAACAAGAGGCTAAATTAACCTTTGGGTATAAAATACCCTACACAGTGAACCAGATGGAATTCAGGCGTATATGGGGCTGAAAACCACACAACCTGGACTTTAGAGAGAATACCCCACAAAGTTAAAACAAAATAATAATGCTGGTTTAGAAACCAGTATCTATATGACGCACACTTGTTAAGGTTTTTCACCCCAGTCGCTCAAAAACGAGTTTGTTTTGTAAAGAGTGCAATATAGTTGTGCAGCAGCCAGATGCTTATTGACAGGAGACACAGTGAGAATTGTGAGAATTTAAGATGGCGTCCGTATTTATAGGGCTGTAACGTCACAGCTGGTTGCTGATTAGCTTCATGTCTGCACGTCATTGAGGGTGTTCCTTTCTTCCTCCCAGTGTTCTGTGCCCCATGTCACGCCATGTACTCGAGGCCATTTTAGAAAAAAAAGAAGATTTGTTCCCGCAAAGTACCATAAACTTCGGCTTCGTGCAGAACCGAATTTTTCCTGAAATTCTAAACAAATTCCACTTCATTAAAATCGATTCGCCCATCTATAGCCAGCCTACATTTGTGTAATGACTTATATATTACTGTAGTTGGAGAGAACCCAGCACGGAAAGGCTTATGTGTGTGCAAACTCAGTGAATGCCCTATTTGCAATATGACGGCCTGCAGTTGCCACTAGAGGGAGCTTGCTACATACCGTCTCACAACTGTATTATATTTAGCTTTGTAATTCATACTTATTCAAAATTATTTATCTGTCCTACTGTGCAAAACCAGACAAAGAACCTTGTCCTCCTTTCCCCCGTATCTCCTGCAAACCACCTGATGTTCATTAATCACATGGCCTCAATGAACGTTTTGTCATCACTCAGTGGGTGTGCTTTGAAGCCAGGCTCAGCTCAAAAACACCTTCCTGTAGTGGATGTGACCTAAGCAGAGAACGATCTGGCTGCATTCACTCTTTGTAGCCTGTATTTTAACCCCTCAAGGACCCGCCATTTTTTTTTTTTTTGGTGATACGTTCGTTTTTCCCTCCTTACCTTCTGAAAGCCATAACTTTTTTATTTTTCCACCTACATAGAAATATGAGGGCTTTTATTTTGTGGAACAAGATGTACTTTCTAATGGTGTTATTCATTGTACTATAGAATATACTGGGAAACCGCAAAAAATTTCCAAGTGGGACAAATTGTGAAAAAAAATTTATTTTCGCCATGTTTCTGGGTGTTTTGGTTTTACGTCGTTCAATCTTCGCTAAATATAATGTGTTATCTGTATTCTACAAGTTGTTATGCATCCGGCAATACCAAACATGTAGGGTTTCCGTTATGTTTTGGTACCGTAAAAAAATTCCAAACTTTTTCTATTTTAGAAATTTGCGCCGCGGCGCCATTTTGTGCGACCAATAACTTTTTTGTACTAACACCTACGGACGTCAGTGAGGAGACATTTTTTGCAGGCTGAAGTGTACTTTTTATCGCTAGCAGTTTGGAATGCATGCAATTATTTTTTTTTTTTAAAACATGTTTTTATTAACAACTTCCAATCAAAGGTGTGCAATAGGCAAAGTAACATGTCACAGTACATTTGAAAGGTGAAATCATCATTACAGTACAGATAGATTTGCATTTATAAATTTTAGGTTTCCAGGAATATAACGATTATAGTAAACCTCAATATGAGAAATTGGAAAATCTTTTCTACAGTACCCGGAAATTGGTGAACTAGTCTAAAAAGTGCCAAATTTAAACCCCCCTTGGAAGGCCTTTTTGTCGTTTCTTCCAACTCAAAACTGGGGGCCGGGCTCTAGGCCGGGCCCATGCTCCGTCCCTCCCTCCCGTGGCACCACTAAACCCCCCCCCCCCCCCCTTTCCTTTTTTTTCGCGTGAAATTTTTTTCCCCTCGGGTATCTAGTACCTAAAGATCCGAAAAAAAAAGGGGGAAATGAGTAAGAGTGTTTTTTGGTCCCCCCCTTCCGGGTGGGGGCCCTTTCATTGGGTCCCCCCTGGGCTTCCCATCTGGTGGAGTAGAAGGCCCCTTTTAATTGTGGGGAGGGAGAGGGGGTCAAAGGGCCCGTTCTCGGCCCGGCCCAATACTTTAGGGTTAGTTCATGAGGTCAGGGGCTTCCCCCTTTTTACAGAGCATCTATTTTGGGGAGTAAATCGGGAAAAACAACCCTCTTTTGGGGCCAAGATGTATTGGGTTCCCCGCCTGCCCAATTTTTGTCCAAAAATACCACCCCTTTTTTTCCCAAAGCGGGTTTTTAAAATTTCAGTCGGGTCCCTATTTTAATTTTTTATCAACCCCCCCACAGAGAAAAAAAGGGAAACGCACCCTCATTTCTTTTTTCCCTGAACCCTTAAATTTCCAGTCCATTCGTAAGAGGAAAAAAAATTTGTTGAGGAACAACTGTATATTTGGGGAAACACTGGCGGGTTTTCCAAAATTGTAAAATCCCCTTTCCTGGCGGCTGCCGAGAGAATATGCAGAATATGTTTTTCCCCTTTTGGGGGGTGTAGCCCGTTTTTTCCCCCGTCGACAAAAATCCAAAGATCGCCCGGGGGCCCGAAGGTCGAAATGTGGGTAAAAGGGTCTCCTTATGAAAATTTCCTATTTTCCCCCAAAATATTTGGATTTTCTGGGGAAACCCAAAAAACCAATGAAAAAGTGTCCTCCCGGGGATTGCATTTAAAACACCTAATAATTAAAAATTCCCATTCTTTTCCTTTTAGGGGCGGAGTACCTTTTTGGGGAAGATTTTTTGGGCATTTCCATGATCTTGCTGGGTGAGAAACTTTTTGAGATTTCCCCTAGGGCCCCTTTAAAATTTTTGTCTTGTTAAGGGGGGGGGTTTCCGAACCCCTTTGGGCCCCATCTTTAAATTTGGGGGTTGGGAAGAATTTTAATCAAAACGCGTCCCGGGAATTTTTATATAAAAAGTGAAAGGTGTGCCCGAAAGTGGTTTGGGGTGTCAGGATGAATTTTTTTGAACTGGAGTTCCCCTTCAGATTGTGTCCCCTATTCTTTTGGGGTCCATTAACATAACTACCATTTGCAGGAAAGTGAAGAAAAAGGAAAAAGGGTTTTTGTAGGGGAAAATGTCCCCGAAGTTCCTTTCAAGAGAGTAATCTCATGGGGGGCAGGGTTTTTAAGCTGGCCTGCTTCCCCCACACCCAGCTTTTCCACTTTTAATCGGTTGGTTTGGGGGACCCCCCTGAAACCCTGATTAAAATTTTTAAAGGATAATTTAAGAATTTGGGGAGGTAAAGGCCCCCAGCTTTCCTGGTTTTTCCCCCAGGGCCCCCCGGGGCGGGAAAAAGAGGAGTGGGGTTTTTTTCTCACCGCCTCTGGGATTTGGGTTTTACGGGGAAGGGGTAGGGAAATTTATGGGCGAGAGGCAGGCAGGAAAGTTGATCTAGAGTCCCGGAAAAAGGGAAAACCGCTGTTTTAAGAGACCGTCCCCTAAGTATCGGTTCAGAGCCCCCAAGGTTATAGGGATCTAATTTGGGGAAACCCAGGGCCCCCCTTGAGGTTTTTGTTTTTTGCAGGATGGGAACGGGATTCGCCTCTTTTTCCCCCACAAAATAAAAAATTTCCCATAAGCCCGCTTTAAACAAAACGGGGGATCCCTGGGCTTTAAAAAAATCGGGACATGTTTAAAAAGGGACAGTAGCCTGGGGGAAAACCCACTTTTTGAAAGATTTCCCTTAACCCATGAAGGTTTAGTGGGATTTGGGGCCCATGATCCCCAGAGTGCGTTGGAGGGTAAATAATTTATTTGGTTTATATTTTTTGGGTAGATTTTGGAAAAGTTTTTGCGGGGGGGAGGACTCCTAGGTAAATTTAAAGGGCCCTCTTTCACCCTGGGGTATGAAGTCCGAGGGCCCCTAAGGCTGTGTCGGGGCCCTTTCAGGGAAAAGAGGCCCTTATCTAGGGGTTTTTTGTGTACCCAGAGGTCCACCCACTTTTTGGGAATTGTCCCCCAGGGTGGCTGTCCAAAAGGGTTTTTTTTTTGGGTTTGTAACCAAAAAATAAGAGGGCATCCGCGTAGGGAGAAAGTTTCAACTCTTTGGGCCATTTCCCTTTTGTCCCCTGAAGCTTTGGGGCTGGGGTTTATTTTGATAAGCAGGGGGGCTAGTGGGTAGAAAAATAAAATTTGGGGACCCGCGGGGAGCCTTGTTTTAAATACCTCCCGGGAAAGGTCCCAATTATTTGGGGAGGGGCGGGTGTTCATAAAATAGATGTTGTCGCATTTTGGTGTAAAAAATCCAGAAAAGCCCCTAACGATTGGCCGAATCCCCGGGGTTTTTGGGTGGCGTCCAAAAAAAGGCCAGGATACTTTTTCAAATGCCTTTTTTGGGAAACCAAACTCAAAGCTTTGCCGTTGTTGATTCGGTTTTTGCGCTGCTAGTATGCCCGGCGCCAAACCCCGACATTCCTAGTGGAAATGCCAGTTAAATTTTGGAATCCAAATTTGGGGGAAGGGGGAATGATGCTAGGGGGGAAAGTCTTGGAGCCCTGGCAGGAACTTTTGCCATTTAAATTAAAAAATCGATGTTTAGCAGCGATATGGGGTCGATATGAAAACCACTAGCAGGGTTCCGCCCCGGTTTTGTATTAAGATGGTGGGGGAGTCAAGAAAGGGAAAGCAATTTTTCTTGGGTTCAAAAAATATTTCTTATAAAACCACGCTAGGGGGGGGTGCTATATGGGCTTTTTAAAAAATTTTTTAAAAATTTTACGGGGTTTAAACCCTCCGGTCCCCGGGGGTTTGGGCCCTTAGCGGGAAGACGCAAATTTCCCTTTTTACCCCCCTCCGATATTTCCATCTCCAATTTATTGGGGGCCATCACTACAGGCTGGGGAAAGCGAACCGAGTCAAAGGGAAAGGACGATACTTTCGGCCGCAAACGGCGCGGCTCTATACAGTGTCTCTAAAAAGGCAGTAAATGCTTGTTCAATTTTTTAAAAGGGTTCCTTTTTAAAAACCCCTTCCCCAAAAATTTTTCATTTGACTGCCGTATGGGGGGCAGGTTTCCAGGGTTTTTGGGCATATGGCTAGTAACTTTCCGGGTTTTTTACCCATCTATAGTACGGTTTTTTTTTGTGATCCTGTTGTGCCAACCGTTTTCCCCCGCATAAAATTTTAAAAATAGTTGTTTCGATTCTATGAATTTTCCCTTTAGGGCTCTGGTGACCTAAACTCTTTAGTTTTCCGGAGGTTGGAGTGAAAACTCTCTAAATGCAGCTTAGGGGCCTTTTTCTTTTTTTTCCTAAATCATCACCTTTCCCCTTAAAACTTTTTTCCTTCACCCAAAATTTTAAGGGGACATCTCCTTCTTGCGCCTTATTATCTGCTATAAATTGTGGCCTTGCACACCAGGTACCCGAACTCTTCCGATCATACAGGGCTCGGGAATTTCCATTTTTGTGGTCCCAAAAGGGGTTTGAAGTTTTTAGATCATTGTAGGGGCGCGTGGTCCCAAATAGCTATAGGTAAGTTCTGGTTAGCACATTTGGGTATAACTGAGTTGAAAGGTGAGGTAAAGTTTTTTTCCGGAAAAGGAGTCGGTCCTGGAATAAAAGGAGTACACCTTCCCTTAAGTTATTTCTCGCCAGTGAACGTACATTCTAGGCAACATCAAGTCTTTTAGAGCACATTGCTGGGTTCTCTACTTGTTTTGGGGTGGGACCCATCCAAAAGGGGATCAGGGTTTAATTTAAAAACGCCCAGCACATTGGTTCTCACATCTTTTTGCAGCAAAAAATTTCTAAGGCCCTGAAGAAGGTCATTGGGAAAGTGGGCGTATACTTAAGGATTGATAAATCTTGTGGGGCGATGTTTTCCCCCTGAGTAAAAAAATCTCCCATCCTTACCACGTTTTGGGCCCCTTTTTCTGACTATCCTGCCCAAAAGTACACAGCAACTCCTCTACTCTATTCAATGGTACCATATAGGGGACCACCGTTGCCCTAAGGGGAACGTAATTACTCTTTCCGGGGTCTCCTGCAACTATGATGTCTGGTTTCAAACTTTTTTAGGTTTTGGAGAATTTTCCTTCTTTTTCCGGGAGTTGAGGCCTCCACTTCCATGAAAAAAATATTTAGTTCAAAGCACGGAATTTTCTCTCACAAGTTGTTGGTACTCATCCCGAGTCTGGGAAAAGGGGGAACTCGTGAGAATCACACCCAAAGGATGGAGACCGAGGCTCCCAGCGAGCGCCTCCATCATCCATTTGGGGGGGAGAGGACGGGTGCACTTCCACCCTGGCGGAGCCATCCAGGGGGAAAACATTAAACATCAGAACACAGTTTTTTGGTTGTAATTTATAGAAGTACATTTGAAACTATTTTTAACGAAATAACGGTAGTAAACAGTAATTCAATACAAAATGCTCATCACCTAGGGAAAATATGTGACGTTGGGGTTTTTTGCTGGGGGCCTCAGCAGCACCCTAACACGAGTGACGGTCAAGGGTCAGAGATCCAGAAACCCCCCCGTTAAGCGACATTTTGAGCATTGTAATCAATTGCCTTATTTTTGGGGCTCAAAACCCAATTGGGCACTTGTAGAATCTTCGGAAAACTGCCCCCCTTCGTAGGTTTCAATTGGGCCGTTTTCATTACTTTTAGTTTTGCCCGGGGACAGAATTGAAAAAGGGTATTGCTTCGTGGGGATATCCAACCGGTGAAAAGGGCCCGCTTTTTAGCGAAACCTGGGGGGAGAAGTCTTGGGAAAACTAGAAACCCCATCTCCCTTCCCAGGACTTCCCTTTTGTTTGTACGCCCATACCTTTTCCTTTTTGGCCAGTTTGGGTCCGGGCATGCTGGTCGGGGTCTGCCCCCCCCGTTTTTCTACTCCCCCCATTTTGTGAACTCTCTCAATTATTAAGGGGCTTTTGGTAATTCCACTTCCAAGGGGCCCTTTCCAGGTCTCTAAACAGTACAGTGCCATCCTTCTTGAGAATTCTTCTGGGATGCCGGAAGGTAGGTTGTTTCCCACTTTTTCGGGTTCCCGGGCTTCTATTTTTTCCGGAGGCGTAATGGGGCTTCTGGGTGGGGAGGTTTCCCTCCCGTCAGTTACCCCTTCCTCTGCGGTTTGTCGGGGTTCGAGTTTTCATTCTTTTGGGAGTTTGTCTAAATTTCACTAGGGCACTTTTACAAGGCTTTTATCAGGTCAAGGGGTCGATCTAGCATTGGGAGGATCAATTTTTAAACTTGTGCCAGAAATGACCGCGCAAGGGTTTTTTTGCCTTCATCACCTCAATCCCGTGCCTCCCTGCTTTCCTTTTTACTTGAGAGCCGGGTTTGGGGT